>WOVY01016094.1:0-107500 GCA_013436015.1 Rhipicephalus annulatus | reverse complement strand
TCGTACGCGGGCGATATGCATATAAACGGCGAAGCACGCGTTCGGAATACAGTCAAGAGCATCTTTAACTTAGCGCCTTGCATAACTTGTGTAGATACGATGGAAGCAACAGTACCATCAACCAGCAGTATGGGGCACAACTCAGCATCAGCGTCCCACCACACGTTGTTGGCAACGCTTCTCCTTTATTCATTAATAGGAATAATAAACCCGAAATACCAATTAAGCATTCCCAAACCATATCCAACTGCGCAACATTCATGCGATATAGCCACCACTCTTCGGCGCATTTACTCGAGTTCCCCTTGTGTTGAATGTGCGGGTGGCTTCTTTAAAATGTGTGTATTCATTGCGCTGGTATCAGGTTGAGTCTACATGAACAGCGTGGGGTAAATAGAAACGCAGCACTAATTTTGTTGTTTTTGTAATACTTTGTCATTTCTAACACCATTTGATTCGTTGATGTGGTTAAACTAAAAAGGAAAACAAACACTAAATTGTTGTTCATAGGAGGTTTTCAACAAGAGACAAATATATCAGCACAGTTTGCTTATGTACTACGTGATAGAGAGATACGTTTGGGTGTCGGAATAGACAAAAGGTGATGTTGTTACCATTCGTCCTCATTGTAGTGCACTGAGTATTGCAGGCCAGGTCTTACCAAAAAATGTTGACATGGCCTGGGCTGTGATGACAACGACTGTGAGCCCGACGTCAATCATCTTTTGTACACATTGTCCAATACACGTGATCGCTATCAATACCTTTAGAACTTGTAGAATGAAACGCATGTATATGTAGTAGGCGGAGGTCAAATTTAAGCTTTGATGAAGTAAGGGTGGAAGACCTTTTGATACTAACCATTCGTTCTCAATGCGAGCGGAGGTTTGCCAACCCAAAGATCTTACAGCTTTGACGGATCGTAGCACCTCTTCACTAGTGCAACACGAAAAAAATAAAGGAATAACTTGCTCGCGACTGTTCTGTACGTAGGCACTCATCACTGTTACGCATGTTTAAGCAGAGCTTGTAATTTACAAAGACGACGTGTCACCATCGAAGTCATTAGGCGAAATAGAAACTAACGATGTCGAGATTGAGCTTGGGTTAGGAGAAGAGAAGTATCTGGGTGACACGGAGCATGCTAGAAGTGAAGAAGTAAGGCGATCGCGACACAAAAGGTGAGATGTTATAATTAGGAGCGGAGGAGAATGATCATTAGGCTGTTTGACAAATGCTGAAACATATATCGGAGGCGAATGCTTTCTAACAAAACAAAAATGGAAAGAAAGAGCTGAGAGAGTATGTAAATAGAAAAGTTGGCTTGACCTGAGAATATGAACTGCGGAGCAAAGCAGCGACCAAGATGATCACGTGTTGAGCAGCGTAGATGGCGACAATAAAGCTCGTTCGAGAAATTAATGCAGATGCCTGTGGCCTCCCACTCGCCAGCTTGGCGCCACTCATTCAGTCTTGTAGGCAATGCTTGCCAGAGCTGTCGACGCCCGAATTTGGTATTTCGTTAGCTCCCTCACTAGTTTTGAAGTCATACGGCTTGCAAAGAAGGCTGCAAGGTATTACATGTGACGGCTGTTTGCCTTCAGAAAGGGCAGGGGTCACATAGTAGATATAAAATATTATCCCTACTTGTCTTACCTAATGGGGTCTGTTTTATGTATTCCCTATCGTTTGGCATGCGTACTTGCACCCTTCATCGAAACACTCAATTTGCGATCTACAGTATTTTCTAAGACGACGGTAAATCACTATTAGAAAAATGTGTGTGCACGATAGGGCTACACTTTTAATGGATTAGTCTTTTTTATCATAATACACACGGCATTCTTTTTTCCTGCGACTTAATTGCACACAAAGTCTGCATCACTGTCACGCTCAATCGACGCAACAATACAGACAAAGTAGCGTCTGATGTTTTCCGCCTCATTTGACCGATTCATACGATATATTTATCCCCCTCTAATGATGGAGTTTATGCACCAGCTTTTATTTGATCATAAGAATGTGATTAACTGGTGAAATACCTCAAGTTCTTTGTGTGTGTTTTTTTTATCTTCACGACATACAAAGACCAGCCATGAAGGCTCTGTTATCTTGCAGCAACCCATCCTTATCGTCGATACGACAACTCTAAATAGGTCACCTTCCTTCCTTTAGCGAAAAGAAAGTAAACACCTTTGTTGGCTTTCTATTTTTATGTCGCCTCGTCTTGCACTGAGGAGTATCCCTCTGGTCATCTCAAAGGCTATAAGCACAGAGAGCCGGACAATCTGAAGCATCACAGCTTATGAGAAAACTTTTAAGTGATGGTGGTCTGACAGAAGGCCTTTAGTAATGATCTGGCACTGTTAAACAACGTTCGTGGAACAAAAGCTCGCGGTGCCAAAAGGGACGCATCGCACCTGGGTACATCAATTCATCGGGGCTAAAAGCGTGAATTTAACCACAGATCGTTTTTATCATTATTTGTCACGTTTTTATTTATTTGTCTCACTTTACTGTTAGTAAAAAAGAAATTCTCGGCAATTGTTTGAAGGATCTTAAGTTCGATAATAATAAACGATGAACCTTTATACTGATAGTCTGAATGCAGGGCAGTCCGCGAGAGTCTTTCTCGGCATGCCTGCTCATAATAGTTGAATGCATGGGAAAATAGTTTCAACAGAATGAGAGGACAGCGATATAAACGAATGTTATCCTTCGTCGGAGAGAGAGAGAGAATAAAATGAGAGAAAGGCAGGGAGGTTAACCAAAAAATGGAGCGTCCGGTTTACTACCCTGCACTAGGGGAAGGGGAAATGGGGAAGAAAAATGGGAAAGAAAGCGAAGAGGAAATAGACGCGCGCAAAAAAAAAGGTAGGGGGGCTGGGGTGCTACAGTCTATACAATAGGCCGCTGCCACGCGAAAAGTTCAGTAAGGCCTTCACTGATTTTCTGTGAGCACACAAATCATGTCGCCTTTCCAGCACTGATTGTTCAGACAAAGGTTTGTCGTCAAGGCGAGCTAACGCAGCAGCAAGTTGCCATCTTTGCACGCTGTAACGAGGGCAGTGACAGAGAACGTGCTCTATAGTTTCATCGCTGCCGCAATGACCGCAAGCAGCACGGTCTTCCATGCCGATTCGGAAGGCGAAAGCTTTGGTGAAGGCGACACCAAGCCATAGTCGGCAAAGCACCGTTTTATCCTTCGTCTAAATGACAATTCATCTACCTTGCAATCATAAGAAGAGAAAGCAAAGACTATAACAAAAAGTACTTTATTCGTTAGTTTTCATCTTCATTGTTTTCTAACGTGGAAAATGTCTAAAGTGAGCGGAAGCGCGTGAAGACAAGGACGTAGAAAGAACGAGAGACAAGAGTGGTCAGCGCTCACGATACTTCTAGTTCTTTATATATGCACGTCCTTAATTTCACGCGCTGCCTTTCACTTTAAAATATGCAACTCCATCTTTCTTAACGTTCTGCCCTTCTGCATAAAATCTCAGTGACCTGGTCGCACGGCTGTAGAAAAGCTGAAATAAAGAATGTGCGTGATTGTTTGATTGAGTTATATTGAGTGCTTGCGTTTGCTCCTTTATAGTTTGTCTTTATGACAGTACTGAGTAAACTTCATCGCCGTGTTTTTTTTTTTGCAAAGTAAAAGTACTGCAATTACTATCAATTTGAATGAACTATGGCTATAGTGTGGTGCATATTAACAAATATTGACTTGTCAGTGGTTCTCCTAGGGGTTCTTATAATCGCAATAAATACATTAGAAGCAATCAATCTATCGTGCAGCCTCACATGCAGCTGAAAACAACACCGATGACAGAGCTTGCGCACTGAAATGAGTGCATTTGCAATACACGCATGGACAACCCGCCACGTTAAGAACGCCATCTGCGAAAAATGTTTGTGACATTTTAAGCGCACAAATGTTTATAAAAAGTGAGACAGGCGCCCTGCTGTGTCGGCTGTACAAAATATTTGTTGTCGAAGTCGGGATGCTCTAGTCTATCCCAGTGCGAGGGCGGTTACAGCGCTTGATCGCTAAACCGAAGGTTGAACACCGGATACTGGTCATAGCGGTCGAATTTTGGTGGTCGCAATATGCCGGAGGTCTATGTTGTGTGCAAATTTTGTGCACGTTTATGAACACAAGACAGACAAGAGCCCACCCACCTATGGTGAGCCTGATAATCATATAAGGGTTCTAGCACATAAAACCCAAGATATTATCATTATATGCCGGTAGGCTCACTTTCCCGTGTGTGTGGCTTCAATAATAATATTGTATTACCTGAATTAGAGTTTTTTTCCCCATTCCCGATTGTGACGTACGCGTCCAATGTTTACTCGTACATCTTGAAATTAACTGTAGTCGACAACAAACATTTCCTCTCACGTGTGATACGTGGAAAACTTTGCCCCTAAAGTTTTAAAAATGAATCGAAAAAATATAGACCTGTTTCACCCGTCTCATCGCAATTTTTTATGCCAGCTCTTTGAAAACATCCACGTAACATTCTACCCCCGTAAGACTATCCTTGCCGTCCACTTCAGGGACACAGTCAATTTCTGCGGTTCGTGTTGAAATGTCTAAAGAAGCAGGCTGGGAAGGGGAAGAGTACGCTCCTAATTACTGGCGTCAAGCATCCTTCTGTTGCGCATTTTGTGTTCTCGGCCCGGCGAGGAAAGACTCTGGGCACCAACATTCCAAAGCAAGTAGGTCGCGACACTTCAAAAGGGTGAACGAAAACGCTTGTCTTCCCGAAATTGCACAAAGGAACAGCTTGTGGTGGGGACACAATGATGGATTAAAGAGAGAGAGGAAGAGATAAAAGATGAGAACGAGGAAAAGCTTAGAAACTAAATTCTGTTACGCGTGGCAGCTCATGTCCTAGTGCGGCTTCGCTGCTGAGAGAGAAATAAAAATGTAGAAGAAACTGTGCAGCCGTGATTACTCTTGTCCAAGGAAGGCCTCAAATCACAGCAGTTTCAGTTTATTATAGCTTCGTTCCCTCACTTCCTATTCTTCTATCTTCTTCGTTATCGCCTCTTATCAAAAACGTGGGTTCGGTTGTCGTGTTTTACTAGAATAAACAATAAAAAAGTGCACTGCTTCCCAAATAAACCCTGGGATCAGCTTGGTTGACGCTGTGAAAGTGCCCTTTCGGAACTTTCTGGATCGAAGTTAGAAAGCACATCTGTCAAGGTCTGAGCGTGACGTCAATCTCATTTAACAGCTCACAAGCAACTTTCTTTCGTTTGGCTCGCTGCCTACAGTGGATTTATGGAATACCGAGCGGCTGCTTCAGTTTCATTTTTTTATCTTCCCGTGTGCGTTAGCTTGTATAAAGGAACCGCAATTAGTGCTTGTGTTTTATTTATACTTATCTACTAATGAAGCAATTTCAGGGAATTCGTTGCAGAAGATCCAAACTCCAGCCACAGTTGCACGCTTACTATAAAAAAGAAGTACGAATTACTTATAACCACATTCTGTGTTCCTTACCTATATCGCGTTTCTTGTTGAGACTGCTTATATGTTATTTGCAAAACTTGTCTTCTTTGAGAAAGGAAGTGCTTCTGTGATAGTCAAATTAAACTTCCACGCAAAGACAAACGTTGCGCAGCAACTACTGACAATGATTATGCATGAATTCAAATAGCTCAACAATTTTAGATAACTATTTGCCACAATAATTATTGTCGACAACCACTAGTATTTCATGCCGGTAAGGTTCTTAGGGTGCGCTTTTTTAGCAGCTGAGTGGTTTATGCGGGCCGTTATTCCATGCTGGGCGAATAGAAAGCTGTCATTACCGTGGAGTAGCACACGCTGTCTTTCTTTTTATGCTTTTGTGTTTGTGTGTTTGCTTGTTTGTTAGTTTGGGCCTTGCAGAATGTGGCACACACTCACTCGGGGAGATTTCGTAAGCAACCTCTCCCTCCTCTTGTTCATCTTCAGCTTTGAGCCAAGAACACGTGTGCCACATTATAGGGTTATAAATTCAATATGTGGTGGTCAAAATAACCAGTACGCACTCACAGAAAAAGAGAGAGAGAGAAACAAAGGGAGAGAGACACATAGAGAAAATAAAGAGAAGAAAAAGAAACGAAACTAGAGTGAAAAGAAATAAATTGAGGGATAAAAAGGCATAAATAGAACTAAACAGACAGAAAATATATAGAAAAGAATAGAGTAAGAGAAAAAGGGAAATATAGGAGAAGAAAGGAAAAAGAAATTAAAGAAAATCAAAGGGGGTTTCCCCGCTATATTATATTCAAGATTGTCATAGTGCGAAGCTGCATTTTTTTAAGTCGTGGACCAGTGGGTTTCCGTAATATGTATCTTTCGCATTGTGATTGGCTAAAATATTAACTGAAGAAAATGTTTAGCATAAGTTATTTTTGTGAATACGAGCACCGTATAACTTCGCGCAATCTGAGAACGGAAGCGGCGCTGGTATAGGCTAGTTTTATATCATAACGGCTTTCGTGTTCTCCGTCGAAATGCTCCTCAAAAGAGAAAAAGCTTAGAGGATGTTGAGCTTGGCCTTTAAGAGCAGAACGCAATGGCGTATTCAGGCCTTTTGTAGCATTGCCTTGTTAACTGGTAGCCTGCTTACACGAGGCATGTATATTTTATTTCAGCATCTATACCTTCTCTTAAATGCCTAAGAAGACAGGAGGGCGAAATAAATTTAAATATTTATTTCCAGTTTATGTCACTCACTTTGCGTTATATGGTGCAATGCTCGGCACAGGCATGGTTGCTCACCTATAGGATACCCAGAGATTCGCCCACACTTGTCATTATTTACTTCGTGGTGATGGGTGGATTTTTATTATTTATTTCATTTCCATATTTCAAAATTTTTGGGTCACGGACAAGATTATAATTGTGCGCTCACAACCAACGACACCGTCACCGATACTGACGCCAACACCAGAATTTCCGCCAAACAATATGTTTAACGATATCGCATTAAAATTGGTTTACATAGCGAGAGCTGATACTTGCCAAAGTGCAAATACCAACTAAAGCCATTTGAACGAAACTAACCTAGTGCAAGACTAAGCCCCGCAACATCACTGCTTATGAAACGTTCGAATCACGTGGAGGTTTTTCATGCTGGAATAGTTAATATTATTCAATTGTGACTAGCTTAACCTAGCACTGAACTACCGTGTCTTGACTGCCTGAAGGCAGATTAGACAAGAGCATTTCAGAACAATTTGTAAAGTTGGCTTGAGGAAACGTGACGAGGTATAACTGAGCTATGTAGAAAAGAAGAATCTACTGAATCAACGTAAAAAAAGGAGGAACAAAATGAAAGATAAGCGAAAACTGCAACAAGAGTTACATGAAGACAGCTTTGAAATAGGAGCATGCGAGTGAAACCAGAGTTGGCGACCGAGTAGTGCCAAAGCGAAAGCGAAGTTCTTAACCTTCCATGGGTGACGTCTGCAGTCGATGGAGGCCTATAGACCTTGTGGAGGTGAAATGAAAAGAGAAAAGGGGGAGGAACAACTGCAGACACATGTGCCAAACGCGTAAAGGGACAAATATTTCCTCTTCTCTCTCCTGCTTCCTGATTAGCGGGAAAGTGTGTGAGGATAAAACCAACCGCCATTTGTCTCTCATGACGTGTGGCCGTCGCTCGTGTGCTTTCAATAGCGTTGTGGCGGGGCTGCTCCGCAAACTGACTTGGCACTACTTCGCAGGCCTTTTCCCGCTACTGCGAGGATCAATTCTTCGTAATTTAACTTATGTCCTTCCTATGATATCTATTATTCCCCATGTCCCTCACCCCCGCTTAAGGCAGCTAGCGGCCAAAGCTTCGGTAACCTATTTGACTTTGCCCTTCGTTTTCCTATCAGCGGTCCGCAAAACGAATTGGGTTTGTCTTTCGCACCAGAAATATTGCCTTCGTGAAACAAAACACACACACACACACACACACACACACACACACATATATATATATATATATATATATATATATATATATATATATATATATATATATATATATATATAACAGACAATAATGCCAAGGAAAGTATAGAGAAAGTCATTAGAATGAATTGTAATGTAAACTTGAAGAAAAAAAGTGGGTGAAAAGATAACTTGCCGTGAGCAGGAACCGAACCTGCAACCTTCGAATAACGCGTTCGATGCTCTACCAGCTGCCAGCTCGTAATAAGTTCACGTGCTACGTGACGCCCCACAGGCTCATAAAGAGTGTGCCATACTCGCCACCATGGCTACTGTTGGCGCTGACTGACACTCCCACGTTTGAATTCACAGATATACCCAATAAATTGGCTGGAGGAATAATATATATATATATATATATATATATATATATATATATATATATATCGAAGCTCTACCACTGAGCTACCACGGCGGGACCATCCCCCCGGCAAATTTATTGGGTATATTTGTGACTTTATACAGATGGATGGATGGATGTAGCTGTACCCTTTAGATCGGGTGGTGGCTAACGCCACCTACGTGGGAGTGTCAGTGTGCGCCACCAGTAGCCATGGCGGTGAGTGTGGGTGAGTCTTTATCAGTGTGTGTGACGTCACGCAGCACGTGAACCTATTATATATATATATATATATATATATATATATATATATATATATATATATATATTGTAGTGGAGCATACGCACCAACGCGTATGTGCCTTTGGAAGAAAACGACAAACCCCGCGCTCTGATTGCGCGAGAGCCTGTGCCGCCGTTGCCAGACTTGCCGTACGGCCATTTTTTGTTGCAACATTGTTGCGACTACTCTGCTCGAATGAACATCATCACATTTGGTGGATGTGCTGGGTAAAGGACCGGCACTGTAGGGAGGACATCGCAAATTTCAGTGCGTATGGCCTGCTGAAGTGTCGAAGGCAGGCTTGCGGTGGGCGCGTCGCTATGCGGCAGTAGGGAGAGCTGTCGGGCGACTTCCTCCCTAATGAAGTTTTTGACCTGGTTGGACAGACTTTCTTGGCGAACGTTGGCATTTGCGAGTGCCAACGACCTTCGAGTAACGCGTTCGATTCTCTAACCCCTGAGCTATCAAAGCGGCTATGCACCCATCCACTTTGTTGGTTTTATATGTGAATTTAAACGTGGGAGTCTCAGTCATCGCCATCTGTAGCCATGGCGGCGAGTGTGTAACACCCTTTTATGAGCCTGTGTGGCGTCACGTAGCACATGAACTTATTACGAGCGGGCAGCTGACCAATAGTCCCTCGTATACAACCTAACGGCACCAAGTATGCCAGTACTAGGCCCTCTTTAATGAATAAGGGAAGGAAGTGTATACCTAAGGGCTCGTTTTTCCGTGTTTTGACACAATATTGTTGAGATCTAACAAATAATAATGCCAAGGAGCATCGAACGCGTTATTCGAAGGCCGTAGGTTCAATTCCTGCTCATGTCAAGTTATTTTTTCATCCACTTTTTTTTCTTCTTATTTACATTACATTGCTTCTAATAACTTCCCTTGTACATGCGTTGGCATTATTGTCGGTTAGATCACATTTATATATATATATATATATATATATATATATATATATATATATATATATATATATATATATATATATATATATATATATATATATATACAGTGTTCTGGGCCATAACATCTCACATATAAACCGATTAGATATATTGTGTGCATGTGTGCGTGGAAGAGCATGAACACGTTGCTTGCATCTCATACGTTGAGTCCAGCGTGAATGACGTTCAAAGAATGACTCTAAAAATAACGGCTCAGACAGCATATGTTAGTTCATTGGACACTAAAAGCTTGAAATGATGCCCTTCAACTCTAGTGGTACCAAGTCATCGAAGTTCACCGATTGTTGGGGTATACGTTCGGTGCCTTTAGCACATTGAGAAAACACAAAAAGAAGGTGAAGCACCGGCTGAGCAGTCGAAACGCAATAACCAGAGGTTCTTGTGTGTTCAACATTCAGTGTAAAAAAACGCGAGAAAGGCTTTAGAGCTCGGGTTAACGCGATGCAACTTCTACATGACGGGAATCTCTGTGCGAAGTGTGTAAAGTCCCTCTAATTGGGTGCGTAGAGTGACGCGTGAGAGTTACAAGGCCTAAATGACGCGCCACAAATTCACGAAGCTCTCTGGCGGTGATGTTTTCCTTTTAGCTTACCCCTTCCTACCTCCTGCCGTTAAGCCCTCCTAACGAGGAACATAGTTCAGTGCGTATACTTAAAGCGTTCACCATGCCCGCGTAGAGTATAGGCCAAACGATTTCTTGCTAGTACTGCTTTTGCAAAACTTGGAGCATCGGCCCCACTTTATACTCTTTGAAGGCACGAATTTACTCACATGCGGGCCTGACTTTTAGTCTTTTTTATTTCAATTTTTTGTGGGATGTGTTCAACTTTGCTTGGGTAAACGAGCAGCTGAGTAGTCAAAGCAAGAAGTTGTGTCTTATGTCTACTTCTTTCAGAACGCCATTACAGAGTGCGAAAAATTTTCCTGGAGATTGTGAAAGTCTTTACAAAACTGGCAAGTAAGCTATAGATGCGCTTATTGCCTATCGTAGTTACACTGATTCTCAATGCGCAGCTTATTTGATCAGTTTAGGAGCTATGTCGAAATGTCTCAGAGTGACAAAAACCTATAGTTTTCTTGTTTCGTCTTATTGGCTTAGATAAATTCTATCAAACCAAGCCACGCAGGTCTTTTATTGACTTCACAGGTATTTTATTGAAAATTCACGTGCGTTAACATTGAAGCACTCGTGCTCTAAAGAGCCAGTTTTGAGCTTTAACGGTGCAATTAGACTTGACTGCACACTTTACGCATGTCATATTCCTATTCACAGTATCACAGGCGTGAAACGAACGAAGTAATGTAGCCATATCACGTAAATAGAGTTGCCATCGCACTCAGAACAGGCACATAAGTTCTTAAAGCACGATTACAAAACAAAGCTCCAGACTAATTTACACAATTAGTTTTGTTTTGACAGATTTCGTCTTTCAGAACTAATCGCAAGTTATACAGAACGTACAAAAGCAATTCGGAGGTATCAACAGGTATTACTAGAGCTTAACCAAGTCTGTAAAAAACGAAGTTGTAATGTCATGTCTTGGCGACTTAAAATCTGTTTTTTTTTGTGTAGATTTAAGCGTGATTCTACTGTGAAAGCATGATGCCATTCCTGTTATTGTTAGGGTAGACGGTAATAACAAAAGAAGAGTGGAATAATAATTATTGAACAGAAAATTCAGCCTATGACCACAGTGGACAAATTCATAAAAAAACGGAAGATGTAATTTAAACCGATTCGGCTATTCGTGTCGTGACTTACAAGTAATCTCTTCGGAAAGCCACGAGGCCCATACAGTCCTCATTCATTAGGATTTCGGGTAAAAAACCTATTCATGGCGCAATTGCTCAATTTAGGTTGGTATAGTTTTTTTGTGTGTGAATGGTTTGTGGACAGCCTGCGTGTAACCATTGTCACAAGGCGAGCCTACGACTGTAAAGTCACCCTCGCATCCGAGATGTGAAGGCATTCGGCACGGCAGTCCCCAGAGAACGCTGATGAAGCTCCGGAAAAGCCTGACGGGTGATCGGAAAGCGGCTCGCGTACGATGTCACTGCCGCTACGCAGGCAGTTCTTCCGCGCAAACGGAAGCAGCTTGGAAGACATTATGAATGAATGGAGGGCCTCGCATCCGGGATTTCTGCGTGCAATTGCTTTTTTCGACCGCGAAATACTAGGCCATTGATTCTTGTCCTCGGATTATTGGCTCCTTGCCACATAAAGCGTGCATACGTTCTGATGTAGAAAATGTATACCGAAATTTCTTTTTATGAGATCATAACAAGCGTGCCATGGTTGTTCGCCACTATGTTATTTAAAGGCCTTTTGCAGGACGTCCCAAAAGAGGATTGCATGCTTACAGCTGATGAAGCAATGTTCCATAGTTTCTGAAACCTCACAGAGGCGAAAATTATTTGAAGATACAAAAATACCTTTGCATGGCTTTACACAAAAAAATGCTACCTGGAAAGTCATGGCGCTGCTCGAACCTCCTGTGCATGAAAACCCTATAAAAGCGTTATGTCGGGGAGTAACCACGTATACCTTACAGACTATCATGTAGTAGAAGAGAAAAAAAAGTAGGCAGGACTGACGGATTGCGAGTTCTGTAACAAGGCGTCCCACAATACGAATTGCGTAATGAGTGGTTTGTTGAATGCTTCCTACACATAACAAGGGGTTCACCCATAACTCTTAACTTCATCAGCCACCGAATCATTTATTAGAGTCGGGGGTGCCTTGCAAGCGTTTTTGTATTGATAGCCCTAAGAGAATGTGCAATGGCTTCTAGAAGTGGTTTTATTCCAGTTTGCGCTGTGACAGTGCTGCGCTTACAACACAGGCCTGGCTGTTTTGTTTTTTAATACTTGTACAAGCTACACTAATTTATCAATCTTTAGGTGTTACATGAGGGCCATTTGCACATTCACGCTGCACATTTGCTTCAGGAAACGTCTTCCCCGAGTGTTTCCTGAATGTGACAAAAAGGAACAACAATCGCAACATTGTTGCACTTAGTATGGGGCATGAGACTCTAGGAAAAAACAGTGCTCCAGTTCATGTCACACACACGAAAAAAATAATTCGTCCATGCAAACGTAATGAAACGCAGCGCTTCATTTCAGAGTGTCAATAACTTGTTACCACAATCTAACGCGAGGTATACTGATGACGAGTTAGTTATGCTCGGATTTGACAGAAACTAACGCGTTCATTTTATTACTGCAACATCGTTAATAATATAAACCAGCAATGTAGGGAACATAACTATTGTCGAACAATGTTTATAATAATTTTAACTATACTGTTAGGTTGTTACAATAAAGAATTGCGATAAACACAAAGGTTGCGTTATTCTTTATTATTAGACGCATTTCCCTTTAATTTACGCACTTGATTACGTCGCGACTAAATGTATACTGTTTTGAACAAAGCACAGGTGAGCTCGTAAACAAACAAAAAACACACAACGTACTTTGTATATCACACAAGGGTAGTCCACTTTTTGCACGAGAAAGCAGTCCAGCATCATCCCGCTTGGATGCTGATTATGCAGAGACATTAAAAAAGAAATAGTTCTAAAAAATTTGGCCTCAATGCGTCCAAGCGAATAACGTGAGCTCGTAGTGTTTGCGGAGTAAAGAAAAATGAAGGTCTTCTCTAAGGTGCAAAAACAAAAAGATGTAACAAAGGATTCAAAAGTGCCAGGCAATTGTAAACAAAAGGCGCAATGAGGAGCGATTCGAGACGGCAGCGTAAGTTTAGAAGGTTAGACGAGAACGATGGGACGGAAGACTATACAACGTGCGAAGAAGAGACAAAGGTCGAAACGGTGGGCAGCGTTGATGCCAAAGTGTTGCGAGGAATGCGCCAGGCGGAAACGAGATAGGAGTCCGCGCGGAAAGGCGGGAAAATACGGCGTGTGAAAAGTGTACGGACGCCTCGAAAAACGTAGAAGGTTACGAAACAGAAACAAAAGGACCTCCACGTTGTGTAACGTGTCGCAACTGCGATGTAGTAGAACGAGGAGGCGGGGACGTGGGCGTGATTGTGGCGTTCTTTTTATGGGCGGCATTCCGATGCCAATAAAAGCCTCACATCATTCGTTAGAAAAGAAGAGAAGGCGGTTTCAACTCATGCGAGAGCTGGCGAGCCAGCGTTTTTCAAAAAAAAACTGAGCTGCAATTTCAATGCGAAACACGTGCACAACGTCTCGTAGTGGGGAAAAAATGTGGTAGAGTGGATGGCCAATCGTTGAACCGGATGATTGCTTCATTCTTGCGTGGAGAACTTTCGAGGTGATCCATTCTCCTAATTTATCTTCCGGTGTCCTCTCTTGTTTTTTATTTTTATTACGGATGGTTATAGGGGCTTAGTCTTATGCTCTTTCTTCCAGCACTATCATAACTTTCTCGTCGGGTTATTGTTTTTCCATTCAGCTTATTTTACGAATGACAAACAGCCGTGCATACTAAATGACATTTTTATTATGCCTTCCCGTTCATCAAAAATGAAGTCGTTATCGTAAGAACTGATACATTATGACGATAATATTTCTCGGCGCATAGCACTGAAAAGACCACAATTTCATTTCTCGATAGGCTAAAGTTGCATTACTCGAAAGGCAGGCATACGGCATGAGTGCAGTGTGTAGCAAGCTATAGATTCAGGCTAATAAGTTTGCATGTTCGCAGGAGAAAATGTATACTTGTATTGCTCGCTCTTATATGATCTTTCTTGTTACTTTCCTGAAAGTTGACCTGTACATTTCCTGTGCACATTGCATTAAACCACCCCATTGAGGTGGGCTAGTGACTCGGCTGCTCCCCCGCAGCTCGCGGGATCGAATCCCGGCTGCGGCGGCTGCATTTTTAATGGAGGCGAAAATGCTGTAGGCGCACCCGAGCGTTCAGATTTGGGTGCACGTTAAAGAACCCCAGGTGGTCAAAATTTCCAGGGCTCCGCACTACGCGGCGTCTCTCCTAATCATGTGGTGGTTTTGGAACGTTAAACCTCACATATCAATAAATCAGTGTATTGGACCGGTTACTAGCCACTTAAGAAAAT
Source organism: Rhipicephalus annulatus (assembly GCA_013436015.1). Taxonomy (NCBI): domain Eukaryota; kingdom Metazoa; phylum Arthropoda; class Arachnida; order Ixodida; family Ixodidae; genus Rhipicephalus; species Rhipicephalus annulatus. The sequence continues at coordinate 92,827 of WOVY01016094.1, read as the reverse complement.
TGGCCCAAATATCCTTGTATTTTCATTACTCTTTTCATAAAAAATATAAAGTTCCCCGTGATGATGATGATCATGATGATGATGAAGATGCTGATGGGTAAAATTCCGCTGCTGCTCACGGGTGCGTCATTGTTTCACTCCGTGATCGTAACTGGTCTTGGGGCAGTGAAACGGCCGTGGCTGATCTACACGAGTTGGTTGTAAAAGGGTGTAAGCGAGTAACATGCTTTCGCAACAAGACTTAGTTCTAGGTGTAACTACCTCATAATAAAGAAACTTCAGATACCTGCGTCTTTTTGGCACGTGCTCCACCACAACACTATGTGACATATCCATTCCACTTCGCATATGCGTTGTATGTATTTGATTCGTGTAATAATGGGCCCATGGCAGCGCCCATGAAGTTGAGGCTGCCAGCTTCGATAAGAAATTGTGCTTGCTACTTGCCAGCTGCTGTGCGAAACAATAAATAAATGAATATATTGTGAAATATGCTAAGCCGAATCATCTCACTCTCGGGACACAGCATGTAATTGTTTTGTGTTTACTTAAAATAGTGATTTGTTTAGCCACGCTTCTTGAGCCTTCACTCGGAGTATTTCCGAGTAGATCTTTGAAATATTGTCAGCTAGTGACCAATAATTGCTCTCGAATTCTCAAGAAATATACACTTAAGCAAGAAGAAGCGTAGGTTTTCAAGATTTGGCGGCGAAGCACATGAGAACGACTTGATTCATTCCAGATGGAGAGAGCTCACTCTTTTTTGATGGCTCTGCCTCCTGGCAACTGTTAGTTGATAAAAGCCTGCGTGCAAACGCTACGCCGCAGCGCTAACGCAAGAAAGCCTGTGATACCGGTGGCGCCATTTCATTTCCATCACGCAATGAAGCTGCGTAAAAATGTCCTATGTATGCGCAGCGATCGGAATACCTATGGTGGTAGCATTTATACTCCAGAGAAGTCGAGGAAAAGTCGTAGGCAAATTAGTCCATAATCGATCGATTGCATTAGTGCATTGTTTACTGCACAAAACAATTCGCTCTTTCTATGTATACAATCATAAATGCCTAGTCTGCATAGTTTCACATAAAGATAATCTGGTGTCTTTTTATATTTGTGCCCTTTCTTACATTCAATACTGGCAGGTGCCAACGCATACTTGAGTTGAAAAGAATATTTCATGCATGCTGATCTTTGATCTGCTAATGTGCGCACTGAGTACAACGTAGACGTACATATTCAATACGCGATAGGTATGAGTGCGGCATTATTTGCTTTTGCGTGATGAACATGAATATTATGTCATTTATTTGGCATACTTGCGGCATAAATAAGAGACATTGTGAGTCAGAAGTCAAGCCGGCAGAGAGTCGGTGCTGTTTGTGCAGCGACATAATAGCGGAGCTGACGTGCATTCGCAGAAGTGGGTGATAACCGCCTACACTGTTGTGACAAAGAGCGCAGATGAGAAACACGCCACGCACTTAGCCTAATAGCCGTGTGCACTCCTATTTTACGGTTCGGGCCAGGAGGGGTACGAATCACAACACAAATAACCAGACCTGGTATCCACTGCACCTGAACGTTCTTCGGGCACGCACAACTGAATGGGATCGCGCCCTCGTCGTACAGCAGTGGTTTCACCGAAAACGGCTATTTAATCAGACCACCTTTGAAATTTGACCGCGTCCATTGGCCGCTATCTGCAAAGTAATCAGCAAAGTGTGGGCGCATAGAGCGGTAATTGTGCGTTTCAGAGGAGGAGGAGGAGGAGGAGGAGGAGGAGGAGGAGGAGGAATAAATGAGGAAGGACAGGGAGGTTAGCCAGTTCTCAGACCGGCTGGCTACCCTGTACTGGGGAAGGGGGTAAGGGAGATAAAGGATGAGAGAAAAGAGACGTTGTAAAAAAAAAAAAGGAGAGAGAAGGTCATCAGACAATCCACGACGCTGTTTACAGTCTGTCTCTAAGAAAACTTGCCCGCAGAAAGCGCAACAACGCTCTCAATGCCTTGCGTGCAGAGGACGGTCTCGGCCAGTGTCCTAATACCCTTTCTTCCGACAATTGGCGATTGTGTATTCTATCTAAAGCTTTCGACAGTTCTTTTCTTGGCACGCTGAAGCAAGGACACTCGCAGAGAAGGTGGGAGAAAGTCTTTGCGCAGCCACAGTTGTCACATGTCGGGCTGCTGGCCATTCCGATTCGAAACGAATAAGCATTCGTAAAGGCCACCCCAATCCACAGACGGCACAAAAGTGTCTCCTCTGCTCCGGTTATTCCTGATGGAAGACGGAGCTGTAGGTGTGGGTCCAAATTATGAAGGCGGACGTTGGTGAATGCCGGTGAATTCCACTGAGCGAGTGTCAGTTCTCGAGCAAGTGATCGAAGCCTTGCAGCGGCGTCCGTTCTTGATAATGGTATAGCTACACAAGGGGCATCGTCATGAGCAGTTCGGGCTGCTTCATCTGCCCGGTCGTTTCCATCAATGCTGCAGTGGCCTGGTATCCATTGATACGCTATGTCATGTTGTTTCTCTATAGCCCGGTGATGAAGCAGTCGTATTTCAGCAATTAGCTGTTCGTTTGGTCCATGACGATATGGCGAGGCAATTCCCTGGAGAGCTGCTTTGGAGTCGGAGAATATTTACCATGTCTGTTGCTGTTCTTCAACTAGGAACTCCAGAGCGGAGCGAATGGCGGCGGGTTCTGCCGCCGTGGATGATGTCAGATGCGAGGTCCTGAACTTTATCGTGATGTATTTCTCCAGAATTACCACTGCGCCTGTTGAACTTGTTGAAGTGACCGACCCATCCGTGTAAATGTAAATGCGTCCACTGTGTTTCTCATGCAGAAACAGTAATGTTGTTTGTTTTAGGGCCAAATTTGACAATGTTTTCTTCTTTTGCATTCCGGGGATGGTTATCAGGGCTTCCAGTGGATGTAGACACCACAATGGTAACGACGGTCTTGCTGCGTGCGTGAAGTTCGTGGGAATCACCGTGCGATGTGCGGCAATGATAGAGCAGAACGCGGAGCGTGGCCTGGAAGTTGGAAGGGAGGCGAGGTGATGCGATTGAATCCGGGTGGCATGTCTTATGTGCGTTCTTAAAGCATCGACACGAATGTAGGTTGTGATAGGGTGATCATGAGCGATTGCGACAGTCGCTGCTGAGGATCCTCAGCAGTGAATTTCAGAGCTGTGTGCTATGAAGGGGCGACAAAATGGCAGTTGGTTTCCAGGCGTGCATTCTCATTGCTTGCAACACAAATCTTAGTGCGTTTTTTGTCTGAAAATTATTTAAAACCACGCTGCTGGTAAGGCAGTTCACTGCATATTAAAAGCAGTATAACACTGTCGTTACACGTGAATTCACATGATTGAAGTTATGACTAAAACATGGAGCAGTTTCAGAATTTTATATTTAAGGCTCATTGCTCCAAGTCGTAAATTTTCTGCTTTTTAATCGTATCGACCTGCGCGACGCTATGTTCATTAACAGCCACATCCCTAATACGACCAAACCACGCAATAATGTCCTGTAAACAGAGAGTGAAAACAAAAAGCTGAAAAAAAGGGGGTGGGGGAGGGCACGCAGGTACTGTTGGTTGAAATGCTTATGCATCAGAAATAAACATGGGGGCTGCTTGTGCGACTTGGTCAAAATATGGCTTTCCTTGTCTTCTTATAATTAGATGGCGACACGCCACTCAAAAGGCAAACAACGACTTGAAAGGGTAAGAAAGGGAAAGAAAGCGAGGCAACGGGATCGCAGAGAGCCAAACGTAAACCCGCCCCTCACAGGGCGTGTACAGGCCTGGCGTTTCGAGGTTCGCTATTGTAGCTATAGGATTTTTCCACTATGCATGATGAGCCCACACACAATCAACAATTTCCTGCGGCAGGATGAAATACTTCTACACGCGACCTACAAATATTATGCCACCTGACCACAATAAGTGGGCACACTATAGCTCGTGGATCAGCAGACACTGGCACACTGTGGCACAATAAGAGGGCACTTCGTGAATCACCCAAGGGAAAGCGAAAAAAAAGCATTTGTGTGGGAACAAATTTATAAAGTGAAGAAAAGTTTGGGTAAAGCCTGGCTGATATTCTAATGTACACTAGTGTACTAAGAAGACAAAAACAAGCTCACCGCAAATGGACGAAGAATAGCACTCACTTCAAAACAGAATTTAATTGAAATGGGATATATATAAATCAGGTTTGGTGCCTGCCCACGGCAAGTTATGTATACATGCGCTGTCATCCGCCTTGAGTTGGCTCTTTTTGTACCAGTTGGTTGTTTTTTTCTTAACCCCTTATGGCGCTTTGTGCACACTTGTGTATACCACTCGTTTTCGTTATTTCAATCAAATAGAGGCTACGCAAGAGCAAGATATATATCATACATTAGATAAAATGACCCTCCTGCATGCTTAATTTGACTTAATTTAACCTCATTTTGCAGTGTACTGATGCATATGATCAGTTTTCTGAAGGTACTACCACGTCTGACGAGTCATGCGACGTGCCGCTTTCTGCAAGCAATGTGAGACGAAGTTTTCCTTGCTCGCGATTAACAGCACCAAAAATAAATTTGCACTATAATTCTAGCCTGAGATTAGATTCTATTTATGCCAAAAACAAGCATCAATGAATCTAGGATAAAGTAATCTTTAATTGCAGCCTAATAAGAACGAGTTACTATGACACACACAGATGGAACAATTATAACGTTAATTTGGTTGCAGTAGAATATTGAGTGCCTTGAAGTAACACTGCAGTTTTTTTTACACATATACAGATAGTCTTTAGTCACTGGCGTCTGAAAGGGTTAAGGACAAGGAGGTTGGGGCGTTAAGGCTTCTTGATTACGACAGTTACAGTTTGCGCAGTGGTGTTTCACAAGAACAACAAATTATTTACAAGCATGGTAGATAAGTTGTATTGGACACAGTTCGCCTCACCGCTCCAAGTAAATTGTCTTTTTTTTGTACCAGTGCTTCTGTCATATAGTTATACGAATACTGCACGAGAAAATAAAGAACAGTAGGTGGTACGATAAATAATATTGCATGATGCTAGCAACTTTGTGTCAGCGATGTGTTGTTCACCATTTTTGCTGCTCTAACCATTACGAAAACGATTTCTATGATTCGCTCAACTGTAATCCACTATAGTCATTCTAGGCTTGTTAGTACTGGCTTTCCAATTTATAGAGGAATGTTATAAAACAGCTCCTGAACTCACCTCTTCTAGCGGGCCACAGTAACATTTAGTCCTGCGAAGCCCATGGTGTGAAGATTCTTGCCGCAGGGGCGGGGAGGGGGGGAGGGGCTAATGGCTAAGGGGAATTTCAACAATATATTAGTTAAAGTTTTCAATTGAAAGTAAGCCAATGTACTAATAGGGTAAATTCTGAAGAAGATTTCATGTAAGGTTTTGAGACACATATTGATACTGACCATTAGAATGACTGCAATGTGGACGCTTATGCTGAGATATATAGTTTTTGTTCCACAACTCTGCTTTACAGAACGGCAACCGCATGAGGTGCATCAAGAAAACAATTATCGGAACCAGTCACGTCTTATGTGGCTCGTGAACAAACGTATCGAGAAAAATGTATATGGGGAAGACCACCACTTGCGTGGCGGGCGGCTAGTGAGGTGAGACCCCCGCCACAGAAGGCTGTTGTGTCGTAGGTTATACCAATACAATGTCACTGTAGACGGCGAGGTGGAGGTACTGTAATGCTTCGTCAGTCAGCTTCGCTTGTTCTCGTTCAAGACTAATTTACCATTCGAGTCCGTCCACTTATTCGGAAGCACTCATTTTGCGCTTACCACCACGTGCAAAACAGCACGAACAAAATCCACGCAAGAAGGATGAACAGTGGCGGATCTCGTGCCCGTTGATTATGGTGACCTGCAAACGAGCACAGTGGTGCACACTTTCATGAATAAGTTAGTAAGGTGCCGCACCCATCCGGGGAGAAGCTGTGAGCAGAAACAAAAAAAACAATAACAAGGCCTTCTCTACAGTGTTCTAAGCACGACATTCTTCTCCAATGCCTCAAGACCAGTTGCACGCGAGCACCGGCAGCAATAACAATGCGCTCCCGTATAGGGCTTCCAATGAGTCGGTTTCATCTTCCCATTAATTATTTCGAAGCTCATCCGCATATAGTCACGGCCCTCCAGTCTCATGCGCGTCCTATCCGTTTCCGTGTCACGCACTTTATAAGTTGCGTCTGGTGTTGACTCCTGTGAAGCGATGATGGCTCGTGAAGGAGCAGCGGTTCTCGAGCGCTTAATGTATTCCTGTTATAAGGTTGACAAGCCGAGTGAAATCGCTTGAACCTTAACCGTGGAAACACGATGAGTCTGCTTTAAGCGCACGCACACACAAGCAAAAAAAGGCAATATGTGAGTACACCGAGCTCTCGCTATCAGATATTTACGTAGGGCAGTTACTCCGACCGCCCCCTTGTTCGGGGGATCCCACCCAACCCGGCGCTATGCGTCGCGGTACTCCGACCGCTCACGCCTCAAGTAACGTGGCTTTGCTCTGTCCAGAGGCATGCTGAACAATGTTAAGGAGGCAGTGAGTGGAGGATGAATGCGAAGAAGGAACAAAATGAAAAGCTTTGAACGTGCAGGGGCTGACTTAAAGCGGGAAGCGGGCCTAGAGGGGAGATTCGCGCTTGCGTCTATAGTCTCCCATCTGGCCCTGCTACGGTTCGGGACGAGAATGGATTCAGGCGTTCCCCGCTTGTAGTAATTTGAGACTGCCAACTAAAAGAGAGGTAAAAACGTGATGGCGTGGACATGGGAGTGAAAATGGGGCGTGCTGTGCCGCTGTTGAGGCTGGTAGGGGGTGCATTTGCCCGCTCCTTCCAGGGGCATGTATATAATCACTACTAATTGCGGTGCATGAGCGTCTGCTGTACACTGGTCAAAGAGGTGCTTGGAGTGGTGGAAACCTCTTTCGGCGTATTTCTACTTGTTATTGGAAGGTATATAAACTCATTTGTTTGTTTTATAATTGGTATGTCGCAATTTCAGTCTATGATCAGTGAATTGTGTGAACATTCGGAGGTTGATTTTTTGTTACATTGCGTTTTCACGCTTGTAGTATTTCATAAAAAATGCTTCACTCTTAAGAGATATTGTGTATTATCGCCTATCAAATATAACAAACAGTGGCTATTTTTTGTTGAGCTAGTTTCCCACTTTCAGTCATCACGTAATATTAGACCACTGAACCTATTTATTTATAATGTTATTTAATGATCACAGCTTCTACTTACACTGCCTGGAAGTAACGCACGGATGGTGAAGTTTGTCGGAGTGCGGGGAGATAGTTGTTGTAAGTGGTGTGAATGGAGAGGATAGTATTTCAATACTTGAACTGGCGCAGTGCTAAAGACAAATTTAGCACTATCATTATCTATACCTTTATGCGTATTGTTCAACGTACTGAGACAGCCGTTCCTCAATATTTTATTAAGCGAGATGGTTTATAGTAAACCACTGCGTCTTCATTTAGATATTGCAGTCTGAGCATTGTCCTGACGACGGTTCACATTCCTATAACTGGCAGCTTATTTTTGTTGCGTTTTTCTAAACAAAGGATGCTTTAAATGTAACTAAATTCAATTTGTGGCTTCATGTCAAACATACAAAAAGTAAAGCTGATAATACTAACTCTGATAAAAAAAAGTGCAGTGTTTCCTTATGTACATAGGCTAGCGCACGGGCTTAAGAACGTAGGTTCTAGATACGGCGTCGATGTTTTTTTTTTCCTGCGATGCATAAGATAGGTCGCATCTGCCCGATGAATGACAATGCCTGAAGGAAAAGCAGGCTAAAGGAAAGTGCAGCGTTAATCGTAGGAACAAGTGCATCGCCTGTGTTAAAAGAGTTGTGTATGCTATTTTATTATGTGGTGAGGAGTCCGTGGGGCAAATATAGTGATGCGTCAATGTTCGGCTGAGAGCATGAGCTATCACTTCAAGGGTTTGCGCAACTTCATCTGTCGGTTCACTGTAGGTCATCTGGGTGCCGTCCTGTCTTTAACAAAACCACAGTCACTTAGGTAACACGTGAATGAAGTGACAACAGAAATTGCTGATGCTTATATTATATCGATTACAGGCAAGAGCTGTATCAGTGAAGCATCCATTTTTCTGGATGAGAAGGAATTTGATTACTTGTGTTGATCTTGATTATCTGTATGTATGTCGACGCTGCCGGAATGTTTCCTGTGTTTTGCGCATGTCCCGGTTCATGTAGACCTATAAATATGTTTCACTATTCAATTCCTTTCTATCTCTTTTGCTCCTTCCTTGTGTCCGTGATTGTGGTGTTGCACTGTAAACAACTTCACGATGAATCCTAACCAACTGGCACAACTTACCGTTTTAGTTTGCGTGTTTGTTTGTTTGAGCCCTGGAGAATATGGCACATATTCACTCTAAGGGATTGGTCAAGATTTTGTAGTTTTAAATTTGGTAGATAATTTGTAAACATTTATTTGAAATGTTTTAAATTTATTATATTGTCGCGACGTCAAGAGAGAGGTCGTACTCGAAGACGCTGAGAAAACAGCAGCAGGTCGGTCTCTTTGTTAACCGCGTGAGAGAGAGTTCCTCGTCTTTCTAGTTGTTGCGTTCTGCATAAAAGCGTGCAGATGCGCGTATGCGCTGTCACCTTCGTCTTTTTCGCGGGACGCATGTGACATTTGCCTCCCTCCAAAAATGGCATCGTCCCGATGCGCAGCCAAGGCACTCTACTTATAAAAACGCACATATGCACCGGCACGATCAGGACAAACGAGAGTTAGCTGGACAAGTAGGGTTTCATCCGGATGACATGCACGATTTCGGGTGAGCAGTTTCGGTGACTGGAACAGCAATCGCCGTCGGGAATAACTTCGTAGTTGATGTCGTTCAATCGTCGGGTGACTCGATATGGGCCAAAGTATCGTCGTAATAGCTTTTCTGAAAGTCCGCGTCGACGTATTGGGATCCAGACCCATACCTTGTCGCCTGGTTTGTAGGTTACCAATTTATGTCGTAGGTCGTACCGTTTCGCATCTTTGTGTTGCTGGTGATAAATACGCACGCGGGCTAGCTGTCGGGCTTCTTCGGCACGCTGACCAAATTCTTCGGCGTCAGCCTGAGTGTCGTCACACTCGTGCGGCAGCATAGCGTCCAACGTTGTAGTGACTTCGCGCCCGTGTATTAAACTAAACGGCGTCATTCCGGTAGTTTCCTGCCGGGCAGTATTATAGGCGAAGGTCACATAAGGCAAGATTTCGTCCCAGTTCTTGTGTTCTGTGTCGACATACATGCAGAGCATGTCTGCGAGGGTCTTATTAGGCCGCTCTGTTAGTCCGTTCGTTTGTGGGTGGTACGCCGTTGTTCTCCGGTGAGCTGTACCACTGAGCCTGAGAACCGACTCCAAAAGTTCTGCCACGAACGCAGTTCCTCTATCTGTGATGAGAACTGTTGGAGCACCATGCCGAAGGACGACGTTTTCTATGAAGAAATGAGCCGCTTCTGCTGCTGTGGCCCTCGGCATGGCTTTAGTTTCTGCGTAGCGAGACAAGTAATCAGTGGCGACAATGATCCATCTGTTCCCTGTGGTAGAAGTTGGGAATGGGCCCAGGAAATCCATTCCGATTTGGGCGAATGGCTTTGCTGGCACTTGAACGGAATGTAATAAGCCTGCCGGCCTGCCGGGTGGTGCTTTGCGTCTTTGACAGTCGACACATGTTTGGACATGATGTTTCACAGCAGCAGGTAGGTTAGGCCAGTAGTAACTGTTTTGCAGACGGGACAATGTTCGAGTGTAACCGAGATGACCAGAGGTGAGTCATCATGGCAGGCTTCCAGAATTTCTTTTCGCAGTGATGCAGGGACGACGAGCAAGTATGGGCTGCCGGTGGGAGAAAAGTTTTTCTTGTATAGGACGTCGTTCCTTAAACAAAAAGATGGCACTCCTCTCGCGAAAATTCGCGGCACGTCTTCCCGTCGTCCTTCTAAGAAATCGATAAGCGAAAGCAGGTCAGGATCACTGCGCTGCTCTTGTGAGATAGTGGCCGCGTTGATGACTCCCAAGAATGCGGCGTCCATAGACTCGTCATTAATAGCGGCAGGCTCAGCGGGTGACCGCGAGAGACAGTCTGCGTCGGTGTGCTTCTTCCCTGATTTATAAATAATGGTCATATCAAACTCCTGAAGCCGAAGGCTTCAGCGTGCTAAACGGCCGGATGGGTCTTTCAAGTTAGTGAGCCAGCAAAGCGAGTGGTGATCACTGACGACCTTGAATGAGCGGCCGTACAGATACGGTCGAAATTTGAGAACCGCCCAAACCACGGCGAGGCACTCTTTCTCGGTAGTCGAGTAGTTCTCTTCCGTGCGAGAGAGACCTCTGCTGGCATAGGCTATCACGTTCTCGGAGTTATCTTGCTATAGTATCAGTACGGCGCCCAGGCCTACATTGCTTGCGTCGGTGTGAAGTGCTGTTGGCGCTTCCTGGTCAAAGTGCGCCCGAACCGGAGGTGTTTGGAGGCGTTGGCGTAATTCGTTGAACGCTGTTTGTTCCTTTTCGCTCCAAAGAAAGGGGACATCCTCTCGTGTGAGCCGCGTCAGAGGCGCCGCAATAGATGAAAAGTTGGCGATGAATCGTCGGTAATAAGCGCAGAGGCCTAAGAAGCGTCTCACTGCTCTTTTGTCATGCGGTGCGGGAAACTTTGCGACAGCATCGATTTTGCCCGGGTCAGGTCGAACACCTTCGTGGCTGACCACGTGGCCTAAGAAGCAAAGTTCGTTGAAACCGAAATGGCACTTCTCTGGCTTTAAAGTCAGGCCAGCCGAACGTATAGCTTCTAGAACTGCGAATAATTGACTTAGGTGTTCCTCGAATGTAGCTGAGAAGACGACAACGTCGTCTAGATAAACCAAGCATGTCTGCCACTTAAGTCCTGATAGCACAGTGTCCATTAAACGCTGAAAAGTGGCTGGCGCTGAGCATAACCCGAATGGAAGCACTTTAGTTTCATAAAGACCGTTGGGCGTCACGAAAGCAGTTTTCTCGCGGTCTCTCTCGTCGACCTCTATTTGCCAATAGCCACTTCGCAGGTCCATCGATGAGAAATAGCGTGCATGCCGCAGCCGATCAAGAAAGTCATCTATACGTGGCAGTGGGTAGACGTCTTTCTTCGTTACTTGGTTTAACTTGCGGTAATCTATACAGAAACGCAAGCTGCCGTCTTTCTTTTTAACCAATACCACGGGGGATGCCCAGGGACTCTTGGAAGGCTGTATTACGTCATCTTGGAGCATCTTCTGAACTTGCTTTTGGATCTCCTCACGTTCTTTCGGAGCCACACGGTATGGGTTTTGACGGATCGGTCTCGTATTTTCTTCAATGATGATTCGGTGCCGGGTCAGTGGTGTTTGCTTGACTTTGGACGTGCACGAAAAAGATTGCCCGCAGCTTCCCTCGGGGGAACACTGAGGAGGATGCGGAGCATATAATTGGTTAACGGGGTGTTAAAGTGCGACTTACTTGGGTCGATGGCTAAATTGGTTAACGTGGTTGTGAAATGGGGTGTTAAATTGCGACTTACTTGGGTCGATGGCTAAATTGGTTAACGTGGTTGTAGGAGGGGGTGTTAAATGAGTGAACACGTACACACGTATGCGAAAGGGCGGTGCTGGTCGAAGGGACGTCGATCATTGTGTTTGTGGATTCGTTGGAATTCATTTCACCGCGACCTTGGACGTCGACGCGCCGTACAAACCAACCGACGAGCGGCAACTGAGCGAGCGAGCGCCGACCTTGAGTATATATACAGCGCGACGGCGCATGCACTGTCAGCTGTTGAATGTTCTCGAAGCGCGACGGCGCATGCGCGTCCCCTGGAGAATCAGGAGAATTGTAGAATGTTCTCGAAGGGGAGAAGCGCGCGCGGCACAGATGGTGGGTGACGGTGCATGCGCACGTCAGCTGTCGAATGTTCGAGAGGGGGAAGAAGCGCAACGGCGCATGCGCGCGCGTCAGCTGCCGATGTTCTCGAAGCGCGACGGCGCATGCGCGCGCGTCAGCTGCCAATGTTCTCGAAGCGTGACGGCGCATGCGCGCTACATTATACAGCTAGCGAATGTTCGTGAAGAGGAGAAGTGCACGCGGTGTGTAGAGGAGGAAGGGTGCACAGATGGTGGAGGAGTGAAGCGTGCGTGGTGTGTAGAGGAGGAAGGGATGCACAGATGGTGGAAGAAGGAGGAGGAAGCTTGCGGACGGCGCCGCACTGCAAGCCTCGAGTATTAGATGCTCCGCATCTAAAACAATTTTTGAACTGGTGTATCAGCTCTAGTAGGCGCTGTTTTTCCGAGGCTGACAGGGTTGAGCAAATGTTGACAGACAAAGGTGTCGAGGCTGGGATGGACGCCTCGTCCGGTTGCAAAGCGAAGCAATCTCTGGCTTGGTCCACGTCGTCGTAGTAGGCAATCGCGGTGCCCTTCTGGATGTGACGACGCTCGTTGCTGAAGCTGGTGATGAGGACTTCTGCCCGCCCATCAATTAGTACCAGAATGCCTCTCGCTATTGAAACACCTTGCGTAAGCAATAGCGTGTCTATTCGCTCCGCTATCACCTCATTACGGCACGGCCGTTCACACAACACCGACACAAGGCAGCAAGATCTCGGCAGGAGCATCACATCATCGGCTACACGTAAATGTTGCAGTTGTTCTTCAGTGGTGGCGTCGACGTAAGGATGGGCGGAAAAGGTGACGATACGTTCTGGGATGTTGATGATAGCACCGTACTCTCGCAGAAAATCCATACCCAAAATCAACTCTTTACAACAGTCCGGTAAAATGACAAAAGTGGCGATGAAGTTCGAATCATCGATTACGAGCCGAGCGGTGCATTTACCGGTTGGCGTCATTAGCTGCCCACCAGCACTCCTAATGCTCGGCCCACTCCACGGCGTCTTAACCTTCTTAAGGCGGTCGGCGAGCTCTTTTCGCATAATAGAGAAGTCAGCACCAGTGTCAACCAGTGCTGTTACGTGGTATCCGTCTATAATAACGCTGAGGTCGGCACGTACAAATTCATTGGCAGTAGTACTCGTGGTTGTTGTCGTCTTCGTCATCACTGTCGTCACGTCGTCTTTGTGTAGAGGCAAGGGGGTCTTTTTGGCGTCTCGGCAATTGGCAACCTTGCCCCCGGAGGTCGCGACAGTTAGTTTTCCTGGCACGGGCTTGGGGAGCGGTTTTTGATGGCGTCCGCGTATCTTTGGCGATTCGGGGAATACTGACCTCGTGCAGGTGAGGGAGACCGCCAGCGACGACTTGGTGAAGACGCTTGGTTGGTCGGTAGGCGATCAGCACCAAATGTCACATGCGTCCCACGAAAAAGACGAAGGTGACAATATAATACCAGTTTTGTAGCGAGTTGGTCGCTGAATCCTCCAATTCATTACAAAAATCCAAGGCACAATTCTTCGTCCTCGTCAGTCACAGCCTCAACTAAGTGCATTTAATGTCGTACAAGTGTGCAGCGTGTCCTATTATTCTCTGAATATTGACATAGTAGATGCTTCCCCACTACAAGAAAAGTATGATGGTTTACGGCGTATTGGGTACCATGAAAATGTGCTTGTATTAGTTGCCCCAAGAGATTTTAAAAAGGGCTCCAGAAAGGCCACATTTCCAGCTTTCACTGTGATGTGCTGCGCGTTCACCGTAAACCTGGTTCTTTTCATCCATTGGTGTCAGTATACCTGAAAAGTGTTTATTTTTATATTAAAGTTAAACTCGTGTGTACTCTTTCCAGTACACAGGTATTCTGTGTGACGGAAGTCCTAATTAAGGACTTCCGTATACAGAATCATTCTACGCACGGCATGCTAATAAATCTCCTAAAACCAACGTCACACGACTACATTGGCCTACCCTGTGATGTGGGCCATAGCCCGCCTTCTGGCGCAAGACAAAGGCAGCAGCACAACCACACAAGCAGTAGTAGCATCACATGCAGACCCAAACATCTTCAGTGAAGCGTAGGAAGCTGTAGTCTCGAAGCCCCTCCTGGCCGACCAGCGCCAACTCGTTGTACGGGCCCGGCAGCCGGTCCAGGCCAGGGAGTTTATGGAATAACACTCTCCCACGTCCACTCATTCACCACCTTATAAACGTTTTCTCTCGCACTCTCTCTAAATGTCTCACGTCTTATCAAGAGATCGGTGCTTTCAATAACAGTGTTTCGACATTGATTCCAAGAATAGGATACTGAAATATCCGCACTATTTCTGTCACTATAGAAGAGATAAGGCCTATAATGTCGTCCTGCAAGTCGCGTGCTTTTGGATGGAATCGTTTCCCCCTCCGACCAATTCAACCTGCAACAATAGGTTTTATTTCTCATAAGGCTGCACAACAGCATCGTCGTGAGGTAAGATACATTTCAAGCACAAAGTGTGGAAGCGCGATATTTTAGAATGAGGCTCAAAGCCATGTAGATATAGATAAATTTACATACACGTTAAAGAACCCAAGGGGGTCGCAGTTCCCGAAGCCCTTTACTATACAGCGTCCCTTATAATCATAATGGTTATGGGGCGGTAAATCCCGACAATAATTGTTATTTACAAAGACATTTACTCTTGCACACACTGCTTCCATTCTCATTACTTATACGGTGTGCGTAATGCCCTGGACAATGTCGCAATCAAGAAGTGTTTTTAATTAGATAGGTGAACTCTGTTGCTATCCCACTTAGCGCCATGCTAAAATGAGTAACGTTCTTTGCGTAAGCTTCGATCCATAAAACTCGCCAACTTAAGTTTGACATAGCTTGTCATTCTCAGATGTGTATATATGCAGGCACAGCGAGCAATATTCTGTGTGGTTTTTCAGTGGAACAAATTCTGCAATAGAAATGAACATTGATTTCAGTCCTGTTTGTATGCAGGAGCAAGAAACTATGGTTGAATGCTATATACGTGGCAATACTTCTGAGCGCATGTCGTGCAGAAACAACTCAGGTGTTATTAACTTGAAGCTTTTACGTTACTGTTATTGTGTTAGAACAATCAAAGGCAAATGTGGGGTTTATGCGTGAAAATATTGGACGATTTACATAATCAGTATTTCCTTAAGCGAGTTTTAGTAATGCATGCGTAGATTCCGTAGCGGCATGACATGCGTAAGAACGCTTTGTTTGGCATAATGCACATGAGTAAAAGGTGTGCGCACGCACTTCATGTTAAGTGCAGCTTTCGTAGATATGCAACGCCAATATGGACACTATACACAAAGTATTAAAACAAGTTTTATATGGGGCATTTGCCGTGTTCGCCTAATTTTTCTCTACTATGCGTCTCTGTTTCTTTGTACAGAAGGACAATTTACGACCGACTTCGAACGTATGGTGGTGAGTCAAGTTTTTTTTTTTCTTGATCAATCATTCTGCTATTCCGTTCCATTTAGTTTTGGTCAGCCTTCAAGTCGAATAGTTGTGCTTCGTTGATTTTCTCATTTGAACGTATTAAATTGTAGTTCAAAATGCAGACAGTTAGGAGCGAAGCCACGATAACAATTTACACAGTTCTTCTTGTAGTTGCTTTCACAAAGCAAGGAGTGTCACCTTCTGTTTGCACAGTTTAAGTCATACTAAACGAAATCTGTACATTCCCTGGTCTTTTGGCATGGTTCTCACGATCAGAAAAAGCAATCTTTTTTTTTATCAATTATGAAAACGTTAGTTACTATAACTATACAAAATACGAATGGCATTGAGCCGAAGGAAAGAGGAAAACTAAAATGTACTAAAATTTGTTAGACTCAGGAAGTTTTTGTTTAACTTGTGTGCAAGCTTAACAAAGCACACGTGCGATGAGCAAACATTAATCCTGGCACGCTTCCACGAAGCGCAGTAATCATTAAGTCAAACATGGTTATGAAAGCGGGAGCTTTTTGCAATGATTGTCACTTTCGTGCCGTCAGGAAATTTTCGGGCGCAGAAGAAGTAAAGGCATTCAAACAAGGCGGATTTCAATCGTTGTGAAACATTGTACGTCACCATTGTTCTTTCACTGAACGAGTGCTGTCAAACAACAAAAGCGAAGTTGCTTTTTGGTTTCTGTTTATTCTTTTGTTCTCTGCAGTTAGACCTAGTCACGCACCCACCCACCCGAGAGCCAAAAAAAAAGTAATTATGTAGCTGACGTACTAGCAGCATAAAATACCAGCGAGGATGTTTATTTCTGAGCTTTATGCTATAGTAGTTTTTCATCTCCTCATTGAAGGAAAAGAACATACCAGACTTAACATCCTGCCCGGAAAGGCAAACATTAATTTTGTCGCGCCTCTCGATTGAATCAACACTTGTTTACATGCGACGCACACGAGCTGCTATCACAATGACTAGACCATAAAAAATGCGGCCGTCATACCAATGTCTTATTTACTACTCAGCATTATGCTTTCCCTTCATCTTCCTTCTTCTTTTTGTGTCGCACAGGCTTGTCGGAATTTAGGATACGAAAGTTGCTTTGCATTGAAGCAAAAACACGTAGAATATTCTATACGTTGAAATTATTTGTGTCTGGCGAGGGTTCAAAGCAGAAAAACAGAACATACTCTTTGTGTTGAGGCGAAATTTGACGCTAGAAAATCAAGGCATCTGACGTTGTCATGTGATTTCCTGCCGAGGCGTGCGTGTTTAACTCGCTGTTAATTCATTTTTGTTACTCACTCCCGTCAGCACTCAAATACCCTTTGTCGACATTTTTTCCGGAAGCTGCCACATCTCTGCAAAAATGTGAGATATAGAAGCTCTGATATGTTGCCACATACTACATCTGTATAATCTATGCATTTTAACGCAGTCTATGCAGCGACTTCTCATTAAAAAGTTTCGTATGATGACATGCCGCTCCAGTTCCTAATGCGTTGGGTGATAGTCAGACAGAATCACAGATTTCTTTGTGTACAAGCTCAATATCTGAATTCAGCCTGTTGAATATATTTAACCTTTTAAAGATTTTTAGGTTACTTGGCTACATGGATGAAGACGTTTGTATGTGCGTTTGCATTATTACGCCTATATTCAGTGGACATTATGACGAGACGTCAGGACGATGATATCATTGCTGCACTTAAAACATAGGCTAGTGAGCCAAAAAGAAAACCCCGAAAACTCGACGAGAGGAACGATGACAATTATTACAATTATTTGATGCACAGATGAAGATGATTGCCTACACACTCTTTAAAAAAGGTAGTGCTACTTACTAACTTTACAGGTAGTAGAGTGCTGTCGCAACGTTCACTACCCACGTGCTAACTGCAGGTAGTAAACCACAGACATTTACTATTTCAGAGCACATTCTTTGACTTGCCGCCTTTTGCCTACGTCGTCGTCAAGATCACAAGACAATACTAAAAGAAAGAGAGAGACACAGAAGGGAAGAGGTTTGTCGAGACACTATATGAACACGACCACGTTTTGTTTCGCTTTCACTATCGACGGTGCGAGTGTGAAGGAGAGAGAGAAACTACGAAACTTACGATCGAAGTGACCACATCGATCAAAGTCGGGCTTGCTTCCGTTAACAACGGTCCGCGTGGTGAAATACGGAAGCGCAACGCGCGTCATCGCTTTGCTCTCAATGCCGCACAAAAGACTAGCTGGCTCTCCCAATATGCTGCTTTTCCCATTCAAGTACTCGACCCACAGAGTTTCTTTCACGCTCACAGCTTCCACCATTCTCATTTTACTTTTTTTCCTATTTCGAAGTATTCTTTTGCATGATGCTTGCCTCATAAACTTTTTTCCTGCGCCCCGTAGCTCTGCACTGTCCTTCATTTCAGCGGCTCCCTTCAATGGCGCCTGTTACACGGCCGCCGAGTGACGAAGCGATCCACGTTTTGTCATCGTGGCTCACGTAAAGAAATCGCGAGTTAGGCGGAGAAAATGCCAGGCAACCGCGCCATCATTTGTATTTCGAGATTCACCAGGCAAGTTCGGCAATCGACGTACGTTCTTAGAGACACTTCGAGCGTGATTTTCAACGCCCACGTCTCAAGGAATGCACTTGGTTCGTAATAACGTCGATAAGAAGTTTCTCGCGTGATCATATTGAGCTCGTTCTTCAATCTTTCTGTTTTATTTGTTTGATTTGTTGCTTTTTTTAATCTAAAGAAAAGGCCTTAGGAGCTTAATGCTTTGCGAGCGTTGCCGAGCATTAGAGCGGATACGTGTCAGAGACGTGATGGAGAAGATTTTGGAGAATGCGCCATTTTTCGAACGTAATAAGCAGTTCACGGCGTCACTTCTGAACATTTATTTTAAAAGAAAACGTTTTGCATTGTTCTTCGCTCGAGGGTTATTTTAAAAGAAAGCTTTGGTATGTTAGGATTTTGATGATTGCATCTTTCTACTCGAAATAGAACACACCTTTGTTTTGTCATTTTTTAGACTATAGGGCATATGAAGTGTGTGCGAATCGCACTAATGCAGGATGAGGTTCACCAACTATTCACTCACTAGAAGAGATCAATTTCATGCCACCAATCAGAAAAAAAAATAACTGAGGTGAATTTCTTTATTTTAAAATCAATAGCAGGCTACGTTCGGAGAGAGTAAATTTTGGGGGGCACAGAAGATAATCTGCTACTCGCGCGAGAAGGAACTGAAAACTTTGATTATGAGGGCGCTGACTCGAGTGCTATAGCGCACACGCTATCTAGACAGATATCATCAGGTGACTCGAATACGAGGGTGCTGTCACCGGTTGCTTTGCGTTTCAACGACAGAGAGCGCGAAAACAGCTTCTCTTCGTGGAACGGCCGCATTCGCTTTAACCAGCTAGCTTTTTGGGGAGCTACGTGAGACGGGATTAAAAAAAAAAGGTAGCAGCTAGCTTCGCTTCATATAAAATTCCACGTGGTGAAGCGGTGACCTTTTTAGGGGCGAAACTCCTTATAACGGCACCCGTTCGTCCCCCGTAGTATGTAACAAGTATAACATTCTGACCTCCAAGATGGTGCCGGTGAGAGACTTCTTCTGTGCGTTGTTGAACAATAAAAATAGTGCTCAATCTACATGTCAATGGCTGGTAGTGGGGAATGAGAGACAGGAGCATTCGGGTTTTAGTTAACGCGCAGGCTGCGATCACCCTTAGCAGCCATTGGCATGTACATTGAGCACTGTCTGACAAGAAAGGGTTGCTACGTTATACTTGCTGGGTGTAACCTCCTTAGCTTTAGAAAGGTTTAGCGAGCGTTGAGCCGCAGTGCCATGAATACAATGAACTTGTAAATACCATGAATGAACTCGAGGTGGTTAAAAATGGGAAGTAGATACGAAGCGCAAGCCGTAAGAAACTAAAAGCCGAATTCTCCGCCTCTCATTTCCCATTAGCAGCCATTGGCATGTACATTGAGCACTATCTGACTGAAAACGTTTGCTACGTCATGCTCGCTGGGCGTAACCTCCTTGGTTTTCGAAAGGTTTAGCGAGCGTTCGGCCGCAGTGCCATGAATACAGTGAACTAGTATGTACCATGAACTCCAGGTGGTTAAAGGTGGGAAGTGGACCCGAAGCGCAAGCCGTAAGAAAGTGTACGTGTGCCACCTCTCGTTTAGTCCTTGGAATGTCCGCTGGATGGCGGTGCTTCTATATGGGGAATATATGAGGAAAAGATGCGAGATGGTGGTACTTGGAGTGTTGAATAGATGGACGAACGGATACATAGACAGATGCATGGATGGACGCATGAACGGACGCAGGGGCGGCTGCATGGACGAACGCAGGGACGGACGCACGAACAGACGCACGCACGGACGGGTTGATGGACGCATGGAGGGTCACACTGACGGACGCATGGACGGACTGAAGCAAGAATGAATGGACGGACGAATTCTTCGCCCCACTCTCCATCATTCACTCCGTGGATATGCTGCGATTTTTTTGTCCGTTTCATTGTTTGAATTTCTATACCAATTGTCAGGTTTAAATCAATGAAGATAGCTTGTTGCCGTCTTTTGTAAGTGAAGTGTTCGTAAGGACCTCATGGATTTTGCCTGACTTTTATACCAGCTGCGGCTCCCCAAAACAGGTCGTCTGATCTTTTGCGTGAAGATAAGAGGCTATTTGTTGTGATACCCTTAAACTGAATGCGCTTCATGCAAGTTTACCGTATAGATCTAGGATCTGCTTCAAAAAAAATTAAGGCAGCTTAGCATCAGGAAGGGAAAGGAAGGAAAATAGAGGGAAAAGAAAGGCAAGGAGGTTAACCAGCCTATAGGCAGCCGGTTTGCTACCCTGCGCATGGGAGAGGGATGGGGGAGATGAAAGAGAGCAGAGAGGGAAGATAGAAACAGCACGTTCGGCAGCACATGCGCGCACACTCAGTCATAGTCCAGTCTTGTCTTTCGCGGTGTGTGAAATTGCTGTTACAGTCGCTTGTTCAAGTCGGTGTCACGTAGGAATTTCAACAGAGCTTTCGTCGCCTTCTGTTGCAGTGTCTTCTCTCGTGCACTTGATAGAATAGTGTCCACAGACATTTGGCTGTTGTCGATGCGCGCAAAAGCAGACGCCAGTGACTGTCTCTGGATTTCATAGAATGGACAGTCACACAGGATGTGGTGTAGCGTCTCTTCGCAATGACAGGCATCGCAGAGAGCGTTGTCGGCCATTCCTATGACAAAGGAGTAAGATTTTGTAAATGCCACTCCTAGCCATAAGCGATGAAGTAGGGTGGCTTCTCTTCGATCGAGTCCAGTGGGCATGCGGAGAGCCATCAAAGAGGACAGGTGGTGTTGACGATTCGTATCGATGCTTGGTGGGCACCATAGTGAAAACGTGATTTCACGCGCAAGTTAGCATCAGTGTTGCAAATCTTGATCGGAGGAGTGGGGTGGCCTGCTTTGTTTTGCTTTATTTTTCATTTATTCAGTCATATTTTGTCGTTCTAATTTCTAATTATGTGCATTTTGTGTCTTTGTTTATTTATACATATTTTTATTCCTCTGTGTATTTCAAGTCCTTTCTCTTTTTTTTTTTCTATCGTTCTTCCTTTTTCTTCTATTGCCTCACTTCTTTATTTTTTTCTTTTCTTTCTATGCTACGGTTTCTTCTTCATTTTTATTCTCTCTCTGTTTCTTTGTCCCTCTTTTCCATTAAATTCTTTTTATTCTTCTTTTTATACTTCCTTCTACGCCCTGCCGCGGTAGTCTAGTGGCTAAGGTAGTCGGCTGTTGACCCGCAGGTCGCGGGATCAAATCCCGGCTGTGGCGGTTGCATTTTCGATGAAGGCGAAAATGCTGTAGGCCCGTGTGCTCAGATTTGGGTGCACGGTTAAGAACCCCAGGTGGTCGACAGTTCCGGAGCCCTCCACTACAGCGTCTCTCATAATGAAGTAGTGGTCTTTGGACTTTAAACCCCACATATCAAATCATACACACTTTTACAATTAGGTTTATTCTTTCCGCTCCTTGTTCTCTCCTCCTCACTTTCAATTAGCTTTCCCACCCCCTTAGTCTGCTATACTAGACAAGACTACGAATGATATGCTCTGTTGACGTGCTTGAATAGCTGAGTTTGTTTTTTTGTTCGTTTGTCTGAGCCTTACGAATATAGGGCACATACGCTCTCTAGGGTATCGGCCAAGATTTCGCAGTTACTTGCGACACCCGCCTTCAGATGATGCGCACGTGCGCTCAAATCCGACCTGGCCAAAATATAGTTTTCACAAAGAATTTCTGTTTATCTACATGTATTGCTCTTTGTTCCTGTCTCTATCTGGGCTCGTTGTGTCTCCCGTCTGAATTATTGTACACCACGCTGTAAAAATCGGCACATGTGTTGTCGGAGTCAGGCAGAAGAGGAACAAAACAAATAGATAGATAGCAGCTGGGCGCAAGTGTGCAGAAGAGTAAGGAGGTTGATTACGATGATGGTAGCTTCTTGGTGACTCCGCAAGGCGTCAGTAAACACGTAACAGGTCTGTTCTTAAGTATTGTTCTACAATCATAATATGGGGACCCGCAAATGTATGGCCTCAGTTGAAAGCAGACCAACCCTCTCTCGTGATGAAAACAGAAGCATGTGGGGCTACGCCATGAAGCGCGGAAGATGGATTGAGCTCGTGGCTAAGGCCATTTCACACGATTTTGTGAACATAACGCAGAACGCCATTTTTTCAGACGTGGCAACTTCGCCCTTCGATCTAACCTCGTCAAATAGAGAAATACATTTTCTTTGACGACCATCATGATCTGCGCTTGCGCTAGGCATGATAGCGAACGTCTGACTGGCGTTCTCTCAATGGTTGGAGAGCTGCTCTTTGAGGAATTTATGTATTTGTGCGGCTATACGAGGGTTGATAAGGCGTACTCTAGAAGACTCTGAGGAACTCATTATGTTTCTGCTGTGTTACTTGGAAATTAGAGGATTTCCAAAATTCATAAAGCTGGCTTAGCGCAACTTTGTATTCGAGGTACCGGAACTCGATATAGTGCTGTTACTTTCAGTTTACAGCAATTTAGCCAGTGTTGGGGCACAGCTGATTGAGTATAAGCGGGTGTTGTAAAATGAAGGTATATGGCTGTTGGAGAGTTGCACTTCTGGAGCCCAACGCAGATGGACGCTAGATGAGTCTGATTGAATTAGGAGCTCACTGTTGAAGACCATTGTAGTGAGCGAGTGCTGTCATTGTCGTTCACGCCAGTTTTAATGTCTGCTTCTGGGCTCAGCATTTGCTTCATCTCTCTTTTAAATAGCCGGAAAAATAATAATTGAAACGCACTACCGAGGACAAAGAGTTCATTATCAGACTACAGAACTCTACTTTGAAGCAGTAAAAGGAGAAAAATAACTATTGGAGCGAGAATTTCAATTTCCTGAATAGCAGATCTAAACCATTAGCTTTATCATAGCAGCGAAGGGATGCGATCTGTACATTTCGTTTTAAATGATGTTTTAAACGGCTTATTGTATTAGCGAAAACTGAAAGGCATAAATAATTACTGTGCGCACAAGCATGTACCTAAGTCGGCATACCAAAAAAAAAAAATTAAAGTTCTCCTAAACTCTAAAAAAAACAAGTTCTGCCGAAGAGCTCCACATATTTAGCGAGAACCGCTCGCATCAGTAAACATATTCAGACAGGTCCCTATAGCTACAGTGTTTCTCATGCACAATAAAAAGACCGCAACGTTTTCTTTTTTTTTTCTTGCATAGTGTTTTGTCATTCTCCGCTGATCTTTGCGAGACATGTTCTTCTAGCGCATGGAAGAATGCAAGGGGAAAAGATGCCGTCCGAATTTAAAGTCGTTTTGTACACAAAGTTTCGTCGCTAGCCTCAACTATAACGGCAACCAAGATTGTATAAATCACGCTCATGATTTATCCTGCAAGTCTAGGCTCATAATTTTCGACACAATACTACAGTTATACCAAATCATTAAAAAGTGGGTAATCTGAGAAACTCTACCCAACGAATGTAAGTATAAAGGGTCATTTGTGAGATTAAGCTTCTTCTAATACGTCTTGGGTAATTATGCCTCTTTCTACCTGTTGTAGTGAAGAGAGCAAGAGACAACACCACCATTCCAGGCCGGTTGATCATATTATGGCTTCGTATTTCTGTTCTAGCCAAGCGCTCGCCCGCACCCGAGCATCGTTTCGTCCAAATTACGCTAAATGGTTTAGAGTCAGTAACAGTTTACAGCTTTTTGTGGCAGAATTCCACGAGAAGAGCGGCTTCTATATGATCACGTGCTTTGCTATTATTGATAACTGCCGAGCTCAGAGGGTTGCAAAAAACAGCTGCAGAAGTAATGGTTTAGATACTGCTTGTTTTGACGTTTCATGTCCCGGAAATTCTACATCGCTAGAATGAATCTGACTACCGGCATAGAAAGCAGCTTTGAGCAGGAGAAAATTTTGGAGGACCCTTGAGTTTCGCATTCAAGGGTAGAACGTGACACCGTAATCGGATTTGTATGCATCGCCTTCTCAATTGTTAGCCTTGTTTTGGTTCCTGTTAACCCACCTAGTGTTTATGGCACTCGATTGATTACCCGCAGGTCATGCAAAGAAATCACAGTCGTAGCTTCCCCCTTTTGATGCAGGAAAAAATGCTCGATTTTTGTTAACATAGATTTAGGCGCACAGAAAAGAACACAGGTTGTCTATCATTTCTGAAGCGCTCGACTGTACGGCATCTCTCATAATGATATTGTGCTTCTGGCACGTTATAAACGCCGTTATTTATTAGAATTGGTTTCTGTGAAATAACTATTTTGTATGGAAGAGAATGACTGTGTGCGTAACATTGACTGTTATAAAGTATCCTCGAATGCCTCTACAAGAATAGTTGTCAAGCGCCTACTACGCCGCAGTTATTCCTTTTGCGAATCTGTGAAGGACCAACTGCGCGTTTGTAAAGTAACATGCGAACCTACCCAGCTGTTTACTTTCTCCTGCTATTGCTGCGCATGATGATTAAATATGTCACACTACTTTCTTAAGGGTAGGTTTTAGAAACACCTAGCCGTCGCACAACACAGACGTTTTGACGCCTGGCGAAATTCTATGCTTCTGGCACGCTATATTACATGCGTTAAGGAGAGCTTAGCCATCATGTGACATTCTATACAGTGTTCTTTACGAACGTAGTTCTGCCATCAAGAAACGGCATGTCTTGATGGCAGAACACGTGTTTTCCATGCGTACGGCTTGTGTTCAATCCTCACTTGGCTTCAAAGCTTTTTATGTATTTGCTTCTTTCTCAATTTTTCAGTCACGCACACAATATAATTATCGCTCACAACCAACGACACCGTTGAAGACTACACGCCATGAACTCTTTAACGTTATTGCGTTAATAATGGACTCGTAAGGCACAAAGGAGACACAGAACATCGGCGTTAGTGCTAAACGACAAGCGCAGTATGTCGCCTGTGTGTCTTCCTGCGCTCATTCTCGTTGCACAGGGTCTCGTTTCAATTCAGAAGCACAATAAAGTTGATCCTACATTATTGATACAATCGGAGACTGATTTCAGAGCGGTTAATTGAAGCTTGTCCTATAACAAGTCTGGGTAGCATGCCGCAAAGCGCATCCAAGTTAGTTGCTCGCTTGAGCGTCTTAGGAAATGACGTGCCCAGATGCCAGAAGTCCTACAGGGTAACCATCGAGGCATTTCTTAGTCTTGGGGACGAGTGTCCATACACGCTATGGATATCAGCTTTTTCTCATTTATAAAGGGAAGCAGTGCTAGTTTCGCGGAAAACCTGTTGGTTATGAATCATCCGGGATCGAGTCCTGGCGTGGGTCCAGCAATGATTCATGATTGGTGCCACTGATGTCGATGTGAGAGCAGCATACCCAAAACGGCGCAGTGCGTTAGAATGACATGAGGGGACCAAGATGAATTGCTTCCGCCTGTTTCGGCAGGCTTGTGTATTACGCGCGCGCTCACTTACTCGCTCGGTTGAGTGAAGCTAGACCTCGCAGTGACGTGTCGCGGTCTCCTATACTGAGCTACAGAGGTGGAAGTATACTTGTACTAATGTTCTTGCCGTACTGTATGGCGCAGTCACATGCGCGCCTTATAAAATAGAAACATGAAGATAAACACACCATATAATTTTGTTGCTCAGAAATGAAAAATAAAAGTGGACATAATCTAGGATGCAATGCAAGCTGTAACTGCGTAGGAATATGCTTCGTGTGCTTTTTTTCTCACCTTTAAGGAATGCATTCAAGATGGTTGTTTAGGTTCATTTCTTGCACAATGTATTCGTGCCAATACTATAGTTAATTATGCATTGGTCATAATAAATGAAGGTCGATTGTACGCGTATGTCCAGCGTGTACAATGCTGAGTACGCAATACAAGGGTATACTTTTATCTTGGTCAAAAATCCTAGAAGCGCTAGTGAAACAGTTGACATTGATGCACCTATTCGTTCCTTGTGCTCCTTGTAAATGTGAGCGTCGTTTATAATATTGGCTGCTTGTATACGAAGGCGTCGAGCAACAATCGATGCATCGACTATTAAGGACCTCGTCTGCGTGCAATACATAGTCTGAAATATTTAGAAGGCATACCATTAGCGTATGCGTACAAAGATCGGGAATTTCAGCTGACAAAGCGCGAATGCCACTATTTAAGGTAACGGGACTACTTCAGCTCTCTCGAAAGTGCCTGAGCGAGAATACTTGCCTGCGGCAATTTCTACTTCAGAAACTCTGGCCTAAAAGTGGCTGCAAAGTATATTTTATTGGTATGAATTTTACCCCAGATAGACAGATCTCCGTCAAGTATGTGCACCGTCTTGTCCCGATATGTTCATTTCCCTGCGTTCAGGGTAACTCATTTGACGTGACAAGTAAACCTTATACTCTCTGTGTCCCCTGTTTTATCTTTCCACCCGCCGGTATGGTCCAATAGTTAAGGTGTTTGAATAGTGATCAGAAAAATCGTGGCACTGGATCCTGTTTACCCTGGCTGCGTTTAAATAGACGCCAAACATTAGTGGCCCGATGGCTTAAATTTAGCCCCGCCGCGGTGGTCTAGTGGCTAAGGTACTCGGCTGCTGACCCGCAGGGCGCGGGTTCGAATCCCGGCTGCGGCGGCTGCATTTCCGATGGAGGCGGAAAGGTTGTAGGCCCGTGTGCTCAGATTTGGGTGCACGTTAAAGAACCCCAGGTGGTCTAAATTTCCGGAGCCCTCCACTACGGCGTCTCTCATAATCATATAGTGGTTTTGGGACGTTAAACCCCACATATCAATCAATCAATGGCTTAAATTTAGGTGCACTTCAAAGCATCACATTAGGTCGAATTATTCACTGCGACCCGCTACCGCGTCTCTCATAACCATACCGTGGTCTGGGAAGGTTATCTCAAAAATTGCAGTTATCTCTCCCTTTCCATTATAGCTCATCAGCAATAAAGCTCCTTGGCACCTATTCTTGTTATTTGTTGTGGTCACGGTATAGAACCATGCCTATAGTCCAAACATGTGTGGAACACCAGAAAAGGTTTTTTACACGACA
The DNA here is from genome assembly GCA_013436015.1 of Rhipicephalus annulatus. NCBI lineage: Eukaryota > Metazoa > Arthropoda > Arachnida > Ixodida > Ixodidae > Rhipicephalus > Rhipicephalus annulatus. Next base: position 65,732 of record WOVY01016094.1, on the reverse strand, counting down.
ATTTAAAAACTAATTATAAATGTAACGTCGTGTAGACTAATTATAAAATAAAAAGTAACTGTTGCCGGCGAAAATGTAATATCGACAAGAGTAACAATGAGGTCATCTCTACTAAATTGTGCCTAGTTCTGGAAGATTTTCAAAAAAACATGTAACACAAATGCACACGTCGTGCACTATAATATGTCCCAAATAAATAGTCATACTAATATTGTATCTTGCCTTAGGCTTTATTTCGAGGCATATTCTACACTCCAGCCGTTTTTTATATCCTGCTTGAATTTCCTAAGAAGGCTGGAAGGCGAAATGCGTTTATATTTCTGTTTATGCTTAAGATCACTCAATTTACATTATGTAGAGCAACGCTCGAATAACGCATGGTTACTCATCCATACAATACCCAGAGCTTCCTCCCCTCGTCATGATTCACTTCGGGGAGATGCATGAATTTTTTGGGATATAACTGCTGTGCCAAACCCTGTTTACGAAAGCATGTGGTACTGCTAAACTAGTAGTTTCCACAATAGTACTCCACCTATTTTCCTCCTTTTCCTTTTGTCCTTTCACTTTTCAATTGCTTGCCTCGTGGTTCCTTTTTTTTGAGAGCTAGGGGATTTCTAGTGTGGTGTGGCCAGTGGACTATGGTTGAGCGGTCGGGTCCCTCAGCCTTCCCCCGGTCACCCCACTTCCCCTCGTGCACCGCTAACAAGACGCGCGTGGTTCGTTTCCGCTCGATGGCGCAATCGTTCCGGCGTACGTCAGGCTTCCGCCAGGTCTGTCGTTGCCGCTGCCCAATGCAGCCACCAGACGGTCTGCTGGCCAGAGATGTCACATTAAGGCCGGGCAATTTGCTGGCTTTCGACAGGCCATCGTTGAGACCAGCAGATCCCAGTAATGTCCCTTTCGCTCCCTCTCGCTCCCCTCTCAGCCACATAGCAAGAAGCTGGACGATAGAGAAAAAAAAGTAATGTGATAAAGGAATGCTATTTCTAGCTCTTTTTTTCAACTTTGTGTAAATGCGTGCCATTGTAAGCAGCTTCGTGTTTGCCGGTTGCACTGTATAAGCCAGAGAGAGCTTACTGAAGAAGCCTAGGTAAGGCATGAAGGAACCAACGATGACTTCAGAAAGATCTCTCGACAAGACTGGTGTCCAATTAAAAAGGTGGCATCTGCATAGTTCAAAGTTCTAAAAGTTATTGTGTCGTATTCTTTTATTTTACTTTTATGGAAACCTTACAATACAGTACTACTTTTATCGCCGATGACATATTGAATAGTATAAGGCTTTTTTTCGTCCTCTTTCACCTGATGAGCGTGCATTTCTATGGTCATCAAAGCAAGACTAAGCAATATAAAATTCTTCTATTTCATGCACTCTTCACTAAGTACAATTGAAGTTGACTTTGTGACAACTGTGGTTTATTTATGAAGCAGCTTGTTTAGTCTAATGCAAGAGTTCCTGGGCAACTCTTCGCAATCAGAGGATGGCCACGCATGCAACAAAATAAAATGAGAACAAATTGAAGAACACATCGCCTTGCAGCTAGGCGTAAGGAATGTGCCGGGATGTGTAAACTGTTATGTAGGCTCCATGTTCATCAGCCTGCTATTTCGTTTTTTTTTTCGGCCTCACTCATACGTCATTTGTTTCAACCATGTTTCTGTTACAAGGCCGAAAACGATCCTGGGAACATGTGGCTAACGTAGCCTTCACTACATATACACAAGTGCGCGAAAGAGGTTAACAAGATACTACAATATTAAAATAAATGTTTTAGTATAATACAAACTTTATTAATACCAGAGTGAAGGCTTCTGAATACTTATGCAGAAAGCACAAGTGAACTGACTTTGTACAAGCATATTTTGTTGAAATTTCAAGAAGTTTGCTACTTTGACTTCTTTGGGATGGCACCGGCACTACTTATGGCCGCTGAAGTCCCCGAAAATGCTAGAATAGATGGCAGCAAAATGTGATAATTTATGCAACACAAGATGAATAAACACAATAGAGTTCAAGCATACATGGATTTCAAAGTTTCATGCTTGATTTCAGGTGAAGAAAATAAATAAAGCGATGTGTATGTAAAGTGAAATAATTTAGATTGCATATAGTACACAGAAATACACAAAGCACAACGCATTGCACAGGAGGTAAAGCGCATGGATCAAATGTAAACGTTTTAAACAAGAGAAACGTTATACCTCTTCTTTCTACCCCTAATCATAAAAGAGCACATCTGAAACATTTCTTTGAATGGTTTGCACAATAAAACAAAAAAGCCGCATTAATAATCGAACTCGGAGGAACACACACTAACAAAAAAGACAGTCTTGCCATCAGTGGTCAAAATGGAAAACATTCTGGGGCTAAGTTACATTTTTATTATTGAAAGATCAAACTGCTAGAAGCGGACACCACTGCATGCGGAAGATCGAACAGGGGACGTTATAAAACAAGTCGGGGTCCTGGTGGAGCAAATTTACGAGATGAGGAAGGCAGACTTAAGCTTTTATTGCGCGTGAAAGGCGCGATATTCTAAACGACCTCGTGACTAACGCTTCCTTCTCCTTTTCTATAACACCATGGCTGACCCCAAGTTCAGCTCATAGCCGCACCCCAACTCCTCAATAAAGAAACCTTCCCTACAAAAGAAAATAAAAACGACGAACTTGAAATAGAAAAAAACATGTCGAAGCTTTTTTGAAAGCATACAGTAGGAAACTTTCTGAGAAACTCTCCATTTCCTTTATAGGGAGAGCTTAAAAAGTAATGTGTACGACTATTTTCTAAGTTTTTTTGTTTGTGTGTCGCGTGAGGGGACCATGCTAGCTGGATATTTCGATGAAAGCTTTCCGGAGCGGGGATGATGTCCCTGCAGTGGTCGCTTAGGGTCATGAGGAAGATCAATCCACTTAGTAATATTCCCGTCTTGTATTTGCTTACCCTTATTGCTTTTTATTTTTTCCTCACATACTCCCCATTCAGAGGTGACTCTTTGGTGAACATTTATTCTTTCTTTTTTCTCATTTCTTATTCCCCCTCCTTCGTCTTCTTTCATATATATATATATATATATATATATATATATATATATATATATATATATATATATATATATATATATATATATATATATATATATATATATTGGTCGGGCTACAGCCTTGCTCCACCTACACAAATGTCCGCGGCCACTGCGCACCCCGGCAGCAGAGAGGTCGGACGTGAAAAGCCGGAAGGTGGGGAGAAACGGAAAGTTTTCGCAATGACGGGAAGTTATTCATCTGGAAATGGGCTTGGTAGTGGTGGTGGCCACGCCCTACGGTTCCTTGCTGATAGACCACCCATGACTATCGCACCATCACATGACCATCGCTTCACATGGCCTTTTTACATAATTCGGTGGTGTTAAGCAATTCCTCGGAGTTGGTGAGAGCACACACCGGATGAATAGCCCATCGAATACTGTTCACAGAGCATCCAGAACTACAAAGAGCCAAAGTCCCATAACACAGACGCAGTGCTAGCTTTCAACAATGCAGTTCAATTCGAGAATGAACAGTTCATATACCCTCAGTCGGTGTGTGAAAAACCACGGGATCAAACAACCAATCGTACATCGAATGCAAATCATGAAGTCGCACTCAAATATTATATTTTTTGCCTTATAATAATACAGGTGGTTCACTAATGCACGTGCTACCAAACATGGCAATGAAATACACTTAGATAATTAGCCTTGTCATTTCGTTGCTTCTTGGTGCGCTATACATCGGATGTCACGAATACCAGCAAGCCCACCGTGCAACCTTAGTGGAGTTCATTCCTATGAACCAGAGGCATAGCTTAGGGCTGGCACACCAAGTTCTGCTCTGCCCCCGCCCGAAACATTTTCGCCATGGCATATAGAGGAAAAATCTGGGTGGTCCACCCAGGATTAAAACAAGCTGTACTTGACAACAATTTTGAGATGTACTTGAGTGTTTGATATGCAACAAGTTTTGGTTCACCACGGCCCAGGGTTCTGTATAAACTCCGGGTCATTGGCCAAGCCCATCCTCAGCCCAGAAGGCTTTGAAAGCTTTGCTGCGCTTTTTGCGGACAACTGGCCTCAGAGACAGACTTTAGTGTCTTATACTCTTTGATGTTGCCTTTCCTCTGTCGCAGTTTTTTTTGTTATTTCTCCTTCTCTTCGCAGCATTTCTTTTTAACATCTATCATTCCCCTCACCCCTTTCCCCAGCACAGGGTAGCCAGCCGGTCTAAGAACTGGCTAACCTCCCTGTCTTTCCGCCTAAACTTTCTTCCTCCTTCCTCCTTCCTCCTCCATACTTGGAGTGCAAGGAGTGGGCTTAAGAAGGTTGCCTAGGGGCCCACGCAATAAATTTCTAGTGTCTTTACTGCAAAAAAAAAACGCCAAAAAAACATTTTTCACGCTGCCTTGTTTTGCAACACGAAGCGTTCAGTTTATACCCACAGATTGGGGCAAAATGAGACTTGTGGGGCATTTCTTCATTTCTTTTCGAAATAAACTTTCGAACAGCAGCAACATGGCCATATTTGCGTAGAACAAACCGCGTACCCAAAGGCAATTTTTGTGCATTGATGTTCTATGACTAAGAGTCAAGTATAAAAAATATTTGCTATTTTGACATTTTTGTCGCAGTTTACTTTACCGTATACACTAATACGCGTGTCGAGTGCGGTAGCGGTTGCTTGAAAAGGCAAGCGCTACCTGTGTGTACACCAGCGCATCTTGCATTGGGAAACTGTAGGATAGGCGAAGCGCAAGGAGAAGTGAGTACTTACGAACAACATTGCTCAAATCTTTCTCCTCTGTTAACGAAGTTATAGAGAGTCTGAGCCGCTCAAAAAGTCACAGCAAATCTAAGATAGGAAATTTAGACCGAGGATCACCCACGTCGTACTCGCCCTTCTGTCACGTGTCGTCGCGGAGGATCGTGTATAAATAAAGCCTGTCCTCAGAGTACGTTACGGCCGCAAAGTATACACCACAGCAACATAACTGTATTCATGTTCTCACGTATAGGGGAACTAATAGTCTAGCGGACACCGAGCCGCCAGACGTTAGCCGTGATCGCGATAGTAAGGAACATTTGACTCGCCATTCCCTTGGTGCTTTGCCATTAGACATTTTTTTTTTTGCCGAGTTTCTCTGTTATTAATACTTTTGCAGCTTCTGGGTTTTGCTAAAGGGCGTATGACCTGTGACAGACCACCACGCAGCTCATGCATCGAGTTACTGACATAGCCCAGTTGACGCCCGCCAACCTTATTTGTTTTTTTTTCTGACTGCGAGTATCTTTTCCTAACTGCCCTTACACGTATTTATATTCTCTTTAGCCGCCTGGACATCTCGGATGTCCGCGACAGCAGCGCTTGTGCGTTGTGTCATCGCTTAGTGAAGAAGAAAAAAGAATATAAGCTCGCGGTGACGGTGTCTCATGACGATGTCGCGGGGGAACGCCACAGTTGATAATGCAGCGACGTAAACGAAGACTGACGTACGTGGTTAGGCGAGCAGAGCACATCGTATGACGCTCATGTATTTAGAGCGTGGCTCGCGGAAAGTGATATCTGACAGGTTTTTCTGGCCAGCTTCATCTTAAAAAGAAATGTAGTGAAGATACCTGAGCGCATAAAGAGAAAGAAGAAGCACGGATGATGAGGATGTGTGGATGCAATGTATAAAGAGCCACCGTCCAAAAAGCAAAAAGCCGCCAGTCGTGCGCTGAGAATTTCGCAGTTCTTTCCCGAGTCCTCCTCTGAAGGAAAAAAAACGGCTAGTGTTCTGCTTTCTAACGCGATGTGCATGCAAAGAGGTAATGGGAAACAAACGTAGGGACACATCAACCTAAGTATAACCTCTTTCACTGAACTGCATAACCTCTTTCACTGAACAGGCTACGTGGCAACCACCAGAATACGAGATAAAGGGCGCAAAAAGTTGTGAAGCCTTGAAATTTCATTTCCAGCATTCACTTTTCTCAGCAAGTAATGAAGGGCTAACGTTTTGTGGATGTACTGTTCACCAAAATTTTTTACTATAATCCCTCTTCTCAGTGTAGGGTATACAGTGAGCCAGTGATGCCGAAATCGATTACCTCTCTGCCGTCTCTTGCTCTCCTGATTTTTTATCCTTCTTGTATTTCAATATTGAAAAGTACAGCAGTATAGCGCACAAAACTATGTATTGTCGCACCTTGTTAAGGGAGTGTAACGGTACATACTTGGTGAAATTAAGCGCAATAGACGAGGGTAAAAAAGTAGTGCCGCCATATCCACGAAGTGAATGATAATGAGTGGGCGAAGCTCCGGAAGTAAACTTGGTAAACCATGAATTCTCTGTACATTTTGCCCACAAGATTTTATTACAAAGCTCCCCCTAGCGTACGGCGCCGCACTATATTGAACAATTGCCTTCAACCAGTGACACGCGCCATATGTGACATTATTCTTATTTCATAGCATATCGCATCTTTCATCATCAACTACAAGTACCGCCGTCTAGTTTATAAAATCTTGCATCTTTTCATCATCAGCTACGATTATCGCCATCTAGTGAGTACTGAAAGAACTAAACGAGAGGTAGCTACATACAGGGGACGGTACCGTCATCTAGTGAACACTACAAGAACTAAACGAAAGGTCGCTACGCACAGGGGACGCACAGCCCACGTCTTAAAGAGCTTCGCCCTTAAAAAAAAAACAGACAGGACGAAGCACTTTCACAAAGTATGCACCACCAGTTGCCTCAAACTTCTACTCCGTTAGAGCGTTCAAATGTTTTTTTTATATTATGTAATTCGGCAAGAGTAATGGTCAGGTATATATAGCTCACGTCTTAGGTAGAATGGGTAAACTATAGTTTTAGAATATTCGTCTAAGTAAAGGAAATACCTGTGTGTGCTTTTAACTTGAATAAAACGACACTATAGAACCTGCAGTTATATAATGCGTTCGTTTCCTGCAGCAAATCGCACAGTAGTGAGGTGACTGCCCAATGATTCTGCTGATGATAATGACGATGTAATATTTTATACAAACAGTTAACTTCGAGTGAGATTAAAATGAGATGCCTCAGGCAACGTACATATACAAACCTTTTTATTAGGTAAAATGCTATAAAACCTGGTATGTCAGTGCTTGTGTCCTTATGAACACTAAAATGTGTATATTGCACTCCCCTCAAAGTATGAGGTAACCCTATGATTGCTCATCGCCTTGCAGACGTGAAATGTGTGATGGATGAGTCATTTCACCTTACGCCACAGGTCTTTGTGGGATTACTGGTATCATGGTTCGCCTCCCTAGCTTGGTATTCACAAGTCTATTTTGAGTTGTTTTGCGCCATGCTCTAAGCGAAGACGTGCCTAGCAAGGCCATGCTGCAGCTTGCGAAACTCGATTGCGAGAGAGGGATGGTTTGCACGGCTGCAGAAAGCTCGATGAAAAGGTGGCTCATATAACCGATCACGCTTATCGACTGTTAGGCACGAGAATCTGCCCTGTAAGAGAGAAAGAGAGTGTATGTATGCATGCACTCTCTCTCTCTCTCTCTCTCTCTTTATGTCTGGCTTTTTCAATTAATGAGAAACCCTTAGATGCTTCATCAAGCGCCGAATTTCCCATCAGCGTGGGCATGTCGCGGTGTCGGGCACAAGAGATGAAAGAAGCTTATGGCGCAATCAGGTCGGGATGAAATCAAATATAGTCAAATTTTTATGTGAATAAGACGTCATAATAACGCCACAGTAACACGACATGACGTAATGTAACATGGTGACGTTATCACAAGACATCATTGCTTGGTCAAAGGTGTAATGATCACAGGGTGAATGCAGGTTGTGAGGCGCCACCGAACACGGAGGCAGTGTGAAGCGACGAAAAATGCTTTCTGAAGCGACGAAAATGCTTTATATATATATATATATATATATATATATATATATATATATATATATATATATATATATATATATATATATATATATATATATATATATATTCGTGTGTGTGTGTGTGTGTGTGTGTGTGTGTGTGTGTGTGTGTGTGTGTGTGTGTGTGTGTGTGTGTGTGTGTGTGTGTGTGTGAAGTTATGATGTATTGGCGACGTGGCCTGGCTCATACCCCATGTTTATTCTGTTCTTCACTTCTTCTTTCTCGGCTTCTACCAATGATCGCCTCATACGTCACACGATTCCCCCTCCCCCCGAAAGAACGCATGGATTACGCACAACAAAAAGTAAACAAGGAGAGGTTGAGAAGTCACAAATGTCAAAATGCACAATTGGTTTCATGGCCCCGTGGTGTTCCGTAAACTCGCAAAACTTCAGAAAAGAGTGCAGCAGCCCGGTAAATGGGGGAGTTCTGGTGGGCGAGGTTGGCTGTGGCGTTCTGGAGAAGGTAACCGCGTCTTGCAAAACTGCACTGACCATGACGTGACTTGAGCACCTGCGAGGAACGAACAAGGTTGGTAGTCCTTGGAGCACTTTAAGGTCGAATGTCGTAGGCGCAGAATCCTCTGTCGTTCGCGCTGTATTCTGGGTCGCGGCTGAGACAGAATTAGTGCTTGCAGCCTGCGTGTACAAGAACAGAAGTTCAAGGAATCATGTCTATGTTTGTGCATTCCACAAATTATAGCGTTCAGCGGCACATGAGTTTACCTACAAAAGGCCATGCGTATATTGGGAAAAACCCAACCGCCAAGCACGCCTCCTTTCTGCGCGAAAGACGGCATTTGCGAAGTCATCGCTTCAGCATATGACCCGAGACGTCGCCCATTCATCATAGCGTCATATATATATATATATATATATATATATATATATATATATATATATATATATATATATATAAGGGAAAGAAGTGTATACATAAGGGCTCGTTTTTCCGTGTTTTAACACAATATTAATGAGATATAACAGACAGTAATGCCAAGGAATGTACAGGGGAAGTTATTAGAACCAATAAAATGTAAATAAGAAGAAAGAAAAGTGGATGAAAAATTAACCAGCCGTGAGCAGGAATCGAACTTACGACCTTCGAATAACGCGTTCGATGCTCTAACCACTGAGCTACCACAGCGGCCTTATATATATATATATATATATATATATATATATATATATATATATATATATATATATATATATATATATATATATATATGAGAGAGAGAGAGAAATTGTGCTTTCAAGTCATATATGTGACTGCATCAGAGACCCAGTGAACTTTTTTGTTCTTTTTCTCTCAGTTCCTACGTGTGATCATGAACTGAGTACAACCTGATTGACCTCCCTGCACTTCCTTTGCCCTTGTTGCTCTCGCTGTGTGTCTGTATTATTCTACAGAGCGGGGGGGTTTCACGCTCGCGTCTCTTGGATGCTTCGCTAGTGACCTGCCGCCTAGGGGAGGGTTCTCGTTCTATTCATATTTTTACAGCGAAAGCTGTCATGAGATCAAAACACGGGTCATGCACCGCCGCTGGTGTCCGTAACCAAATCGCACGAAATAAGAAAAAAAAGTAGTACTAATAACACAGTGGTGCTTGATCTCGGGTTCGCTGGGTGCCAGCCCAGTATTCTACCACTGAACCACGTCGGTGCTTGGGACATGTTGGCAAACTTGCTTTAGGCAGGCTTGATGTCGTTAAAGCAATAGCGTTAATACGACTTATAAGGTGTTTTAAAACTGCGAAAGAACAACCAGTCGTCGCACAATGTGAATAGCGTGACGAGTGGGTCGTCTAATGTTGTAACCCGTTACAAAAGCTTGTTCTTGTTCGCCTAATAACTGATTATTATTATTATTATTATTATTATTATTATTATTATTATTATTATTATTATTATTATTATTATTATTATTATTATTATTATTATTATTATTATTATTATTATTATTATTATTATTATTATTAAGATGATGATGATGATGATGCCTCCACTATGGCTCTTGCCCACTCAGGGGGGATTGGCCAAGAATCGAGGATATGAAATTTAAGGCCTTTCAAATGATACCTAATGCTAAAAGAAGGAGGATAGAGCGCACTTAAATAAAGAAAGAGTGCAATAATTCCTGTTTGCCATTTCGACCAGACACATTAATGTATATCTTGAATTGAAATTGCAGTAATTTCGAACAGGTTTAAAACTGATGTTTAGAATGTGCTTAATAATACTACAATAACAAGTATACAAATTAGAATTCAGAGGCGCACTTGTTTTGTTTCAAGATGATAACTGCAAACGGCATCAAACGCATTTCTGTGGCTGTAGACCAGAACCGAAGCACCGAAGGAGAGTATATTCATGGTGGTGAAAGGCAGCCTAAGCTTAGCGAATGGAATGACAAGGAGACGTTTTTTTTAATAGTCTGTAACTGCGACATGACAAAAAAGTTTTGCTCTATTGATTCCAGATCTGTACAAAAACTGCATAGGGGAGATATTCTCAGACCAGCCCCATGTGAATATAGATTTAAAGGGGCCACACGACATCACATTTTTGTTATCACAACTTCCAGTTGTCTAGTATGACACCAGTCGGTTTTCTATCAATATTTCAAACGTCTTAATTCAGTGCATGGTGTTACTGATTCTATGGCATCAGTCCTGAGTGAAAATTTTCGATTTTTTATGGCCGTTACACTGGCCAGCACCGATAAAGCAGAAAGTATTGGGCCATTTAATGTCATTCGAGCTAACGAGTCCGCCATTTCATTTAATTCTAACGCGCAATGCCCAGGTACTAATAATAATTTAAAGAGCTTCACCTGCGGAGGAATTAGCGTAAGGAATGTCGTTAAGGCCTCTGATTTAGATGAAGTTAATAGTGACGTACATACGGACAGGGAGTCTGTAATTGTTATAGCAGAGTGGGTGTTCAAAGTTAGTTTTTGTAGCGCTAGAACAATTGCCAAAAGCGCAGCTTGAACAACAGGTATAAAAGTCTGGTAGTCTTACTGAAAACGGCCGGTCAAGTGAAGGAGAGAAAATACCTACTCCAGCCTTTTCGTCTATCACTGAAGCATCAGTGGCTATTACACCATTTGTTTCTACGTGTGCAAGGTAGTCTTGCAAGCGGCTATTTAGAACCCTTTGCGATTAAAATTAAGGCTTATAAGAAAAAAATCTTATATTGTATGGTAACATTTTAATTTAGCACGTTTGCTGCTGTTATATCACGAATTTTCACGTTTATTCTGTCTAGTTCCTTCTGAACAAAATCATTTGTGGTGTATGAAAACGTGGCCAATGAGCAAGAAAGAAAAGAGTCTGGGTCATTGATAAATACATAATCTGATCGTCTTAACGACTAGCTATAAAATTTTATGTAAGCCTGAACCATGAGGCTACGAAATCGACAAGGCAAGGTTGGTGAGCGCGCCTCTTGATACAAAACATTGTTCGCAACAAACTTAGGGAGGCCTAAGCGTAGTCGCAGAGCCTCACGCTCCAACACAATCAAAGGCTTAAGTTAATAAGCAGGGCCATTTGAAAATAACACACATCGAAATTCTAGTATGGGACGCATATACATTTTGTAAATCATAACCAGAGTGTCCCTTCGTGTCAACTGCCTGAACGATTGGCACAAATTCTTTGCAAGTGTCTAGCGGATACCACGCTTCTCAGAAGAATCATGATAAGACGGGATTGGTTTCAATTATTCTTTTCCTGCGGTACTTCATGCGGTCACTGTGCTTTAAAGCATTACTGCGGAACAAAACTGTATATTTCGTAATGGGCGTCCAGTTTGCATTCCTTCAGGAGATCAGTATTGATAAATTTGATGCAAGGTGTCCAGACACCTTTTATAAAACTTTTTTTCGGAACGCACTACTCACGTATTACATACGGAATATGCTTCCTTTTAGATAGTAACGTTTAAAGAAAATTTTGTTTAGATTTCACCTACCTCCTTTCATCCTGCGCCTCAAATTTTTTTCACTGCTCGTCCCTCGCGAGACTCCGTTTCGTAACTGAGGTGCCCTAGCTTAGGGGAGTTAGAGACCTCTGTCATGAAGGAAAAGTAATATAGGAGAATCATGTTACGCCTTAGTGCATAAGCATTGATGTGAATGGACCTTCAGTTTTTTTTCATATAGTTTCCTGTATTAAAACACCATAAAACGTTCTGGGTACCAAAGCCGAATACTAACATGCTACGGTAAAGATGTCTCAAAATAAGGTTGCTGCTAAGGTCATATAACAAGGCGTATTTATTGTTGTACAAGAATTTTCATAATATGGAGTCATAATAGCGTAGAAGTTTCTTTTTTAAGGCAATCAATTTATGTGTAAAAAACAATAAACTGCAGCCTTAGGATAGAGTGTGAACGAGAATATTTCATTGGTTACGAAAAAGGTGCCGCTAGTATCCCGCTTCATCAATATCGTGCAATGAAGATTACGCAACTATGGCTGGAAAGCTCATATGTAGAAGTCGACTTTCCAGGTAACCTGATTCTATCGGTTTCTTTCGTTATGCAAGGGTGCTCAAAATGACTTTTCCGGATTGCTAAGGAACTCAATATATACTCTCACTAAGCCCACCAACACCGTAAGTCGTCCCCAACTGTTTCGTAAGTAAGTTTCAGTTGAAGCCCTTTTTTTCTTTTTTTTCGTAGAGCATGAATGGGGGGCACAGTGTCGCGATCGCACGTTTCTACTTCCCACGTGCAGCAGATCATGTAAGCCTCATCTTTATAAAGCAGCAACTTTCGCAAAGCTGGGGATAATTTTCTATTTCTTTTTTTAGAACATTATAGTTTTCGTCAAGAATAAAGCCTAAATAAAGCCGGGAATTGGGACACCATGACCAGCGTGTCCTTTCGAATCCTCAGAAGAAGCTTCGCCTTGAGAAGTTTTCATAACGTGCCACCATGTCATTCCTTTAGCAGTTATGTCTGAATAGACCTGAACAATAGTAACTCGTGGAACAATTGCTTTCGAAATTACTATTCTTTTCTTCATTTCATTTACAAAACTCGTACAAGATAGGCCAAAAATTATTTGGACTAAAACAAACAAGCCCTTCGGCTAACTTTCTTGTCGTTTTTAAATGATTAGTGCTAGGAGTCAATCACTTGCACTCAGAATGATTTGCGTAGTATCATATCTTACAGATGCAGTCTCGCGTTGTATTGAGCGTAATATGTTCTACTTAGTTTGTTGAATCGATGTTCACTGTATCAAACGTAATCATAACAGTATTTTTGGGTAACTCAAAGGTGCGCGAAAGTGTAAGAGAGAGAACGAGAGGTGTAAGGAGATTAAAAAAGATATAAAATAGTTTATTCACTGAGCCTTGTGGACATCTGATTATCTTCGTTGTATGATCGAAGTAACTCTGCGGCGAAAAGGGAAGTAGTGTTATTGCTCAAGGCATTCTGATTTACATCATTCTGGTCTGAAATTTTTCTTAAAAGAGAAGGGTGGCCAACTGTGACTTCATAGGTTAAAAATATCTAAAAACATCACACTTGATCAAAACATTTTTTATCGTTTGTCATACACCATGGATGAGGATTTTGAAAACAATTTTGACAGCAGCTATTTTGAAGCTACTTTTCAAAAAAGACGAAGGCATGAATATGCCTCCGTCTTACGATAGATTTTCGGCAATGTTTCGCTGGCCTGACGACCCAGAAGACAGGGCAAAAAATGGAGTCTTTCATTCGAAGGGGAAGAGAAAGCCATTTTGCTATTGCAGGAGACAAAAAAAACTAGAATGCTTAATATAAAGCCTCGAACAAACAGCTTTCGAAAAAGAAAAAAAGAAACGAGAAACACGTACATTGAGCCTATTTTATGACAGCCGTTCACGAATTTTGTCGTTTCTTTTTTTCATTCTTTCGTATAAAACAAACTGTTTCTTAGAAAATTTTACTACCAACAGAAAGCATTGTCTTTCAAACAGATCGTCTGTCCATTTCCGCCTCGCACATGTGTCAGTTACTTCAGGAATCTGAACATCTTTGAACCCGCTACGCGCAAATGGCAAAACGCCGCCGAAGTGAGAACGACAGCCGGAAACTAGGGCGACGACACAGTCATCGTGTTCTCGCTTCGCCGTGTGGAAGCTTGGGTGTCGACGGCGACAACCATGCCGTGACTCACGCCAAAGTCGTTCTTGCGCGCAGAGCGAGACAAGCCTGGGCAACAGTGTTCTCACAAAAGGGCCGTGCCACCTCCGTTCTTCAGCGATAATGCCATGGGAAAGGATTTTCGTGTCTCGATCGGGCGACTGTGTCGTCTTAGCTTGTTTTTCTCACTCCTTTTTCTTCTGCCAAAGAGAACTTTTTATGAACTTTTTGAGTGTTAAAAGGAACGTCGATATAACTGAGTGTCTTGCGAAATTTTTATAATTCTTATTACTGTACTGTCTCTTTTACTGTTATCTCTTAATGTGCCAGTGTATAGTTTTGATCATGATAGTTTGTGACATTTCATTACAATAATATGTGTAATTGATTCCCTACAATAATGCCTAACTTGGGCGCTGTAACTATATCTAGTAAACAAACGAATAAATAAATAAATAAATAAATAAATAAAAATAAAGATTAAATAAAAGATTGGCCCGAATCTACATGTTACACTGTAAATGTCGTCGAAAGACGATAGTCTTGCGTCTGGAGAGAGTGAAAAAAAACGTTTGATTGATAACCTGCGCAAGAAAATCGGTGAATGGTATTCTGAAGGCGCTGCGTTAGAGTGCCTCTAGCGTGTAACGGAGGCGAACAAGCGCATCTAGGCACGGCAGACACAAGCGCCATCTTGCAGTTATCTTCGAAAACGAAGGCGCGCGCGACTGCGGTGAAAAATGCGTGCCAGTCTCGGAGTTGATAAGGTGTCGAATGCAAGGCGACGGGCAGATGCCACCACCGTGTCGTCGTAGCAAAGCATTGGAAACACCTCCTTGAGCATCGCGTTGCACTGTCAGCGCAGCACGATAAACGCTACAGTCCTTAGAGTTACTTGTGTGTGCCTCTTTTAGTATGAAGGCAGGCATGCAAAACATAGACGTGTTGTTATGCCACCTCAGATTTACGCGATATTGTTTTTTTATTGACAATCGCACAACTATGAACGCTAAACCTTCAGCAATATTGGTGGGCGCTGCGGATGGGGTTGGCCGTTTGTTGCTGTTTGAGGTATCGTTAGGGCGGACAAACAGACAAGCGTACAGACAGACAGACAGACAGACAGACAGACAGACAGACAGACAGACAGACCAAAATTTTTTCTGTCGAAGGTCCCCAAGAAAGATAATCGTCTTTAATAAGCAGACTTCGTAAAGGCGTGTACAAGTACTGAAGAATGTAATTGGCTAAACAACTAAAGAAAAAAGCAGCATACAAAATACAAAAATAACCACGCTAAGAAAAGAAATAAAAGAAGGCAAGGAACGTGAGCTAGCTTGTTTTATGCAATAAATGTGTGAGCACCGAGCAATGTTTAGGAGGCAGGAATGGTAGAGGGTGACGTAAAAAGCCACTTTCAGAAAAACATAATTTCACGTGAATATCGCCATCGCCTTTTGACAAATTCCAACGAATAGAAACTGCGCTATGAGCACTATAACAATTTTTTCCGGCTCCTGTTTTCTTTCTTTCTATACTTATACACGGAGTTTTATAATCGTACAATTAATGCAAATCTACTATAAAACCTATCAAAGTTTGCAACGCCTGGTGTTTCTGCGAGCTTGGAAATGGTGCGTATTGCGCGGAGATTTTCTTGAGCTTCTTTTTTCGGTTAGTACATGGATTGGTTTAATCTTCGCCCCGGGTGGCTTGGTGTGTCTTCCAGTCGGTCTCTCACATTGTCGCATAGTAAAATTCCTGCGAGAGGCACCGTTAATCGCAGAAGTAAGGCTGGTCTAAATAACAAAGCAAGAGTGGGGGTGGGCGCACGTTAATAAAAAATAATGGGAAGGTGGTCCCGAAGACACAATGTTCTTACGTGTATTGTTGATGGTGATTCTCGCAAGATATCGGCATGTGCGACTCAAAATATGCGGGTCAGGCAGTTTCCCACCGCGAACGCATCTTTATATTCCCCATTGTGAGCAATGTGAGGCTTCTCGGATTTCTCAGCCACCCCTTCTGGTGCCGAGCTGAGTGAAGCACGCCTAGTCATCATCATCATCATCATCATCATCATTATCATCATCATCAGCCTGACTACGTCCACTGCAGGACAAAGGCCTCTCCCATGTTCCGCCAGTTAACCCGGTCCTGTGCTTGCTGCTGCCAATTTATACCCGCAAACTTCTTAATCTCGTCTGCCCACCTAACCTTCTGTCTCCCCCTAACCTGCTTACCTTCTCTGGGCATCCAGTTAGTTACCCTTAATGAACAGCGGTTATCCAGTCTACGCCCTACATGCCCGGCCCATGTCCATTTCCTCTTCTTTATTTCAACTATGATATCCTTAACCCCCGTTTGTCCCCTAATCCACTCTGCTCTCTTCTTGTCTCTTAAGGTTACACCTACCATTTTTCTTTCCATTGCTCGCTGCGTCGTCCTCAATTTAAGCTGAAACCTCTCCAGGTTTTGCTCCGTAGCTAAGTACCGGCAAGATACAGCTGTTATATACCTTCCTCTTGAGGGATAGTGGCAATCTACCTGTCATAATTTGAGAGTGCTTGCCGAATGTGCTCCACCCCATTCTTATTCTTCTAGTTACTTTAATCTCGTGGTTAGGCTCTGCGGTTATTACCTGCCCTAAGTAGACATAGTCTTTTACAATTTCAAATGCACTATTACCTATCTCGAAGCGCTGCTCCTTTCCGAGGTCGTTGTACATTACTTTCGTTTTCTGCAGATTAACTTTAAGACCCACCTTTCTGCTCTCCTTGTCTAACTCCGTAATCATGAGTTGCAATTCGTCCCCTGAGTTACTCAGCAATGCAACTTCATCTGCGAAGCGCAGGTTACTAAGGTATTCTCCATTAACTCTTATCCTAGTATAACAGCACGCCTAGTATAACAGTATATACAGAAAACTCAATAATTGTTGTGGCACAAAAGAGAGTGCTAATACGTTTTTTCTATATTTTACTGCTAAAGGAGATCAGATAGGTAAATACGTATTGACAGAGGAATGAAGATGACGGAGAGAGTTGTAGTGAAGTTGGTGGATGAGTGCAGGTGGCATGTGTTTATACGCACCAGTCAGACGAGATGAGGAGAATGATGGTACTTGTTCAAAAAAATAACACTATGAAGCGTTCCCGGTTTTTACTTGTTCGTACGGTTGTTCGCACTGCTTCAAATGATATGGCATTATACGAACTAGCTGAACTCTCCACCATGCTATGAAAAAAAAATTCTTGATTTTATTTTCCACTTATAACTATGCACTGAAGGACAAGACAACTGCAGGATGATTTGTTTATATAGGGACGGAGTGGCATACTATAGAGAGACAACACTATACATATTGCATGTTAATGCATAAGCACGTACACATGCTGCTCAAAAGCTGGATAATTGAAATATGCGCACTCAGGATAACCATTTCATGTACTGTCATGTTCTATCCTGCTTCTTATCAAAGTATATATATATATATATATATATATATATATATATATATATATATATATATATATATATATATATATATATATATATATAGTGAAGCATTTGAATAGCGGTGTCTTGTACGTAGAACATAAATGGGGTATTCCAGTGTTATATATATATATAAATATATATATATATATATATATATATATATATATATATATATAGTGAAGCATTTGAATAGCGGTGTCTTGTACGTAGAACATAAATGGGGTATTCATTTGCCGATGTTTAGTGTTGCCGCGAGGCCAGTAACTGGTTACTTTGATCGGACGGGCGTGGTTCCGCCCGCATTATACTGATAGGTATTGTCAGATGGCACATATCTCTTTGTGTGCTGTATTTCCAGCCCTTAGCTTAGGTTAAAACTTTAAACATCGAGAGGGTGACTTCGCTCACTGTAGCGATGACGCTTCTTTACACCAGCGTTTTGGGCAGTTGCGTGAGGAAATTCTAGGAGTTAGCTGTTAGGCGTACTTCGTATCACGTTACAGTTCATTCATATCGAATTCGTCGCTTTGCCCCTGCGGCCAAACTGCGACATTATCAGATCCTGTTCCGTCAAGAAATTCGTTCTCTCTCGCTGCGTTGTTTTTTTTTTTACTATAATTGCTGTTACACGTTCTCTGCGGCGCTGGTAAATATATAGACCTTACCAACAGGCAAATGTGCAAATGCATGTACAGTGCTAGGCTACGTTCGAGGAGAGCACAGAATAATGTTGTTCAGTGTGACGCCGAGAAATGCTATAACGCTCGATAAAAGTGCGAAAGAAAAAAAAAGGACAACAAAGTTGACTTTGTGGACATTCGCAAGCCGGAAGCAACAAGCTAGAAATAAAGGCTCGGGTCCATGCTGTTTTGTCCCTATACTATATGGTCTGCCACTACGTCCATCTCCTATAAACAGCCATAACTTTCCCGCTTCCCCGGCTGTGTATTCGCCGTTGCCCCTTCGCAGCTTTTCGAAGGCTTTCATTTTCCGTTTCAGGCGGCGTCTCGAGTGGGCTGTGTCTGTGTCCATTTTATTTATTTTTTTCTCTAGCTTGTCCGAGTGGCTGTTGTCACGCTGAAAAATTTTTCCTGTCGCGTGTTTGGCAGCCGGGGAGGATTTATCGATGCCGAAACCCAGGGTCGAACAAATAGACGAATAAAAAAGTAGGATAAAAAGGAAGTTCGTAAAAAAAAAAAACATGGGATGAGACTCACAAAACAAGCTCGCGAGCTCAGTCCTACAGGTCCTACAGAAAAGAGTTACGACTTACGCTTATTTTTGGCGGAAGAAATATTAGGCGTAAGACGAAGAAAGAGACGGCGCCCGCGCGAGCGACAAGAAGAAAATAAATTGGAAATTAGAGAAGGAAAAACGCAGAGAGAGGAAAGCGGTAAGAAAAAATAAGGCACACAATGGCAAACTTTCATAAACGTTGGTTGTCTGCGTTGAAGTCGACCCGTAAATAGGAGTATAATAAATCAGGCATGCGCAGTTGCATAAAAGGAAAAGCTGGTTGTACATTTATGTAACTATTAGAAAAAAAGTAAAAAAATGCTACAAGCGTGAAAATTTAGCCTGGTTGTTCGCGGTTTTGAGATTAACACACTTGAAAAAATAGCGGTACTTGGCAGTTCGTGAAAGCAGGGCTAATTACGAGCGTAGCTAAAGTCAATTACGAGCGTAGGTAACGAATGATGCCAATTACGTAAAAACATCGCGAAGTGAAACGTGTTGGCTCGTGCTTCAGCCCAGTAAGAGTGTTCCCAAATGTGATGAAGCTGTAATGCACAAGTTGGCGTGTACCTATAAACAGCGAGAAATAGATGAAGGAAATACAATGATATTAACCAGAAAAATGCTCCATTTTGTCACCCTGTACATGCGAAGGGCGAAGGGGTTGGAAAAGAGTGAAAGAGAACAAGAAGAGTTTGTGGCTATTGGCGACGAAAAAAATTCACAGCATATCTATGGAATGAAATATAATGACTTGGGTGAATCATCCGTCCATCTATTTATCCATCCGTCCGTCCGTCTGTCTGTCTGTCCAATCAGTCCGTCAGTCAGTCAGTCAGTCAGTCAGTCAGTCAGTCAGTCAGTAGGTCGGTCGGTCGGTCGGTCGGTCGGTCGGTCGGTCGGTCGGTCGGTCGGTCGGTCGGTCGGTCGGTCGGTCGGTCGGTCGGTCGGTCAGTCCGTCCGTCTGTCAACTGTACGAAATCGTCAACTTCCCCGCCTCAGTGGTCTATAGTGGCTAAATTACTCGGCTGCTTTCAGAACGGTTGTAGCCAGAACGCCCTTCCTGTGTGTGTTTTCGTTTTCCCATGAGTGTACGTGCGTTTTTTTCTCTTTCTCTCTCTATTTTCCCCCGCTTTTTTGCTCCTATTTCCGCACCCCCAGTGCTGGGTAGCAAACCAGATGCCAATATCTGGTTAACCTCCTGGCCTTCCTTTTTCTCTCTATCTCCCCCCCCCCCTCCTACTCGGCTGCTGACCCGCAGGTCGCGGGATGAAATCCCAGCTGCCATAGCAGCATTTTCGATGGAGGCGAAAATGCTGTAGGCCTTTGTGCTCAGAATTGGCTGCACGTTAAGGAACCCCAGGTGGTCGAAATTTCTGGAGCCCTCCACTACGGCGTCTCTCATAGTAATACGGTGGTTTTGGAACGTTAAACACCATATATTTCATCATCATCATCATCATCATCATCATCATCATCATCAGCAGCAGCAGCAGCAGCAGCCTGACCACGTCCGCTGCAGAACAAAGGCCTCTCCCATGTTCCACCAGTCAACTCGGTTCTGTGCTTGCTTCCTCCCCACATATTTATATATCTCGAAATCGTCAACAACGTATGCAAAACCACTAACGTCATACTGTTATTATTTCTAAAGACATATACATAGAACGCCACCTAGAGAGCAAATCTTAAAACTAACTTGAATTGGCTACATACTACTACTACTACTACTAGTACTTACTACTACTCACTACTACTACCTACTACTACATTTGAGGGAACAACACCCCGCCGCAGTGGTCTAGTGGTCAAGGTACTCGGCTGCTGACCCGCAGGTCACGGGTTCAAATCCCGGCTGCGGCGGCTGCATTTCCGATGGAGGCGAAAATGTTGTGGGCCCGTGTGCTCAGATTTGGGTGCACGTTAAAAAACCCCAGGTGGTCGTAATTTCCGGAGCCCTCCTCTACGGCGTCTCTCATAATAATACGGTGGTTTTGGGACGTCAAACCCCCCAAATCAATAAAAATCAATCAAATCAATTCAGGGAACAACCACACCCTAAGCAGCTTCGCTCTTAAAAAAATGGGTTGCCGCTGTATCAGCATCCGAGTACAACACATTAACGGTGCACATGAACACTCCTTGTTATATGAACAGTACGAACAAACACTGTATAGGCAGATAGTTCATTAATTTGTGTACTATTATTTGTCGCCAGAATTGCCGGCACAGTTATCGAATCGCTTTTATCACCCCATTCTGGTCATCGTACGTTTTCGTACATGCACCTTACGAATGCCATGATTGTACATTACATAGATTCATAGTTGTATAATTTTTTTATTGTTGTCATGATAGTCTGTTTTGAATATTGGCAGGGTTGCTCTTAAACTGGCTTCGTCCTGTTTATAAGGACCAAATAAACTATGTCACTGTATACGTCACTATGATTCTATTAAAAAGTAACGAAGTGGAAGGAATACTTGGCGGTAAAAGTGAGAAAGAATGCGGTGTTCGTTCCTTGCAATGATCAATAAAGACAATATATAAATTGTGGTTATTCTTATACAAGCAAGATTGCAAATTCTTGAGGCACTGTATATAAAACATCATTATACATTTCTGTATTTCTTTTATGAACACTTCAGGCAAAAGCAACTCACGTTTATGTTTGAATGCGCGATAGGGTAACGACCTCAGCACATTTTGTGATGGGTGCCATTTTCGCTTTTATGTATTTTTCAGCGTCAGCCTCATTTCTATTTCTCAAAGGAGCATGAGACAGAAAGTAAGAGATAGGAAGAGATGAATAGAAAGAGCAGGCTAGTCGAGCTGTTAATATCAATCTGTTTGCTACCATGCACAGGCGTGGGAAAATGGGGGTTGAAGACTGAACTTACAGTGGCCAATACATAAGAGCAGTGCGTATAAAGCACATAGACCACTCACATGATAGGCCACTGATAACGTGTGGTCTCTAGCTCTTTACAGATGCTGAGGGGTATGGTATGACAGCTTCCGAGTATAAAGAAAAATGACCTCGTTGAACCAGACTTGGACCTTCACGCAATCTTTTTCTAGTTTATTTAGTTGTATTTATTTATTTATTTGTTTGTTTTTTTAAATACACCTCTAAAACCTTTCACTTGTAGCGCATTACATTGGGATTAGGGAGAAAAGACCAAAAAGCAATACAGACACTGCACGCCAAACAATATGGTTGATTGGGCGAGTGGGTGATACATAGTCCTCCTAATAAATTTTCAGTTGGCAGTAACTTCTTGTCTCTGCCTTTTTGTCCACGTCTAAATAGTGCGCTATTATTTCGTAACAATCACGTATAACATATTTTAGAGAGCATATTGCAGAAAGCAACATAATAAGTACACACAGAACTGCAGAATAACGTGATAACACAGCTCAATCTAAAAAAGAGTTGGGTTATTGAGAACAGATCAGAAGATGAATATATACTGCCCCTCCTTTCGTTTTTCAGAACGTAAATAAATATCAAAATACTGCTTTTGATGGTGACTGTACGAGACAGCTGGCTCTATTCAATAACGTTTTCGGAGTGAACGCAGTAGCAAAGGATGAAATACGGCATGCGTTTGATCAGAGAGAATGACCACAGCCCGAAAAGGTGGCGGAGCGACCGCGTGCGCAAAAGACCACGAAGCAACGAATGGTGATAATCAAGTCTGTGAAAACCAGACGAGCGGGCAACGTTCACAACATATAATATACGAGTATTTGCGGCTGTTTTATGTAATAGTCATCAACCTGGAGTACAAAAGCCAGGCGGTTGAACAGGCTAAGTGCATGGTTATCATTAACGATTTCATATCTATCTCTTTCACAGCCTCGTAAAGATTTTAATACACGGTAATCCGCCGACTGAAAGACAACAGGGCATCTAACGAACTACCGATTTGTTAAAATAGAAAACGAGGCAAAAGTTAGTTTACAAATGTACAAACAGCCCCGCCGCGGTGGTCTAGTGGCTAAGGTACTCGGCTGCTGACCCGCAGGTCGCGGGTTCGATTCCCGGCTGCGGCGGCTGCATTTCCGATGGAGGCGGAAATGTTGTAGGCCCGTGTACTCAGATTTGGGTGCACGTTAAAGAACCCCAGGTGGTCAAAATTTCCGGAGCCCTCCACTACGGCGTCTCTCATAATCATATGGTGGTTTTGGGACGTTAAACCCCACAAATCAATCAAATCAAATGTACAAACAAGTGCATAATCCCGTCAGATACTGAAAAGGAAACAAATTATCAGAGCGCGTCGGTTCCTATTGACACCCTCGCACGAAAGTAGCGAATGCTTTATGCACTGTATACCTGTTTTTTATCTAACGAGCAGTTGAGTACCTGACACATGCAAATAACCTTTGCGATAAGGAAGACATTGCATACCTGCGCACAGGCGAACACCAAAAGTTCTCCTAACCACATCAATGCTGCAGGTGCGCTTGACAAACATGAGTGCAGACGAGCAGTGTGGCACATGTTCCTTATTTGATTCAAAGGCACAAGGTGCCCGAGTGGTTCACTGCTGCAACTAATACCACCAGTTATAGAAGGTTTTGTTGCTCTATAAACAAATCTTAGTTATCGCCATACTTACGACGACTTCAGACGCGTGGAAAAACTGATTAGTCACCAAATCATGGTCAGTGCAGACACACGGGACAAGAAAGACTGACAGGATTTGGGACTGGCTAACAACATGAGCGTTTATTTCGTAGGTGCGCAAATATGTATGCTTCTTGGGAAACGAAAATAAATGCAATAATCACATGCCGAGATACTTTACTTTCTTGTCGGGTTGTACGATCGATCGTGCAGTTTCGCTTGGTGGCCGAAGGGAATGAATTGCGAGAGCTCCGTAGATTTTCCGGGTGCGGCTTAGTATTCTTGAATACTGCATCTGTAAGCACAAAGTAGGTGATGTCATTTTGCTAACACATTTTAGCCTAAACAGTAATACAACATCACCGTTCGTTGAAACATGCTGACCATCCAAATATTACAGGTAGCGGGAGAACTGCCCGGGTATTCGCTGGGTGGATGTACTGCACGAGATAAGTCACCAAGATATCTCTCGACCTTAGTAATCTTTTTGTTTACTTTTGCAGTTCCTAGTGTGTTTGATGACACCAGCTTTATGGGGCTTTCCGTCTTAACCCGATTAAACTATCAATATTGCCTTTCCTACGTTGACGAATTACAGGAGTGGAATCTGCTCAATCATTCTCAGAGTGGCAAAAGGCTAAGTTTTTTGTTTTTTTCATTCAGAGGAATTGAGAAGAATTCAAGTGCGGCCAATTCTAATTGTCCAGAATGGAAATGAAGTGAATTAGAGGCACCCATTCCGCAACACTGCTTAAAACATATGCGAGCCACACACATACAAAGAAAAGCAGTTCTTGAGTAGACTTCAAGGTAGATATAGACTAATTATGAGGTACGATACCACTGTTCCTACAGAAAGTAACCCACGCAGAAGAGTATTGATAAGTCAGGAGCGTAGGCAGATTTTTTTTTTTTTTGGGGGGGGGGGGGGGGATGGCGCACCACTTTGAATCGGTCAATTTTCGCTCTTTCTGCCATGAAGAAAAAAAGCGTTTTGGAGGGGGCACGTGCCCGGTATGCCAGCCCATGGCTACGCTGAGCGTATTTCTTCTAAGATGTGCCTCGATGTTCAGGCTTCTTAAGAAAACTTTTAATACAAAGGCACACCTCGAGTACTACACTCCCCAGCAAATTAGCCATATCAAAACGGTATCTTGCCACCGGTAAAATGGCGGGTTTTTGATTCACGTATGAGGCATATGCTCCACTCCAGCAATTTCTAAATCCTCCTTGAATAGCCTAAAATGACTCGAAGGCGAAATAAATATTCATTTTTATGTGCACTTCGTGTCACTCAATTTACGTTATTCGGGGCAACGCTCAGGAAACTCAAGTTTTACTCACCTATACGATACCCAGAGCTCTCGCACTCGTCATTAGTCACTTCGCCATGATGCATTGGCTTTTTTGTTTTTGTTTTTTTTCTGAGAAACAAAGCTATTGAGAAGTAGCACAGAGGCCAACAATAAGAGGATTGCTTGCCATTTTCCCGTATAAACTACGTAGCACTCAGAATTGTGAAGTATTTTACTAAGTACATTATTCTGAAACCATTATCATCATGGTTGCCTTACAACAAAATTATCATCGGTCCTGTTAACTAACCCTCTTAATGTAATGCAGGGTACTATAAGTCGTTAGCAGCTTTTTTCCAAACAGTCCAAGTTTTTCTCGTATATTCTGAACGTGAGTATTTCGTGTTAGTTCCCAAAACAGAGTACAAGTACTCGATTTTGCTAGCGTCTCCTCAGTCGGCATTTTTAGACGCACGTTCTCATTCTTGCATGAAGTAATAGCAAGACAAATAGGCCAATAATGTATCAGCTCATTAATACTATCATCATCTAGAGAAGAATTCTCATTTAATAATGTCATTACATTCGCGCATGTTTGAATGTCCGCCTTATTCATGTATACATTCAAAGATCCACTTCCAATAAATCATTGTTGAAAGTTAGCGCTTGTTTGTGTTTTTTCTGTCCCGTCCTTGTCTTCTGGGATCCGCGCTTAATTTAATGAACAGGTTAGGCCAATAAGACGCCCTTAATACATTTTAGCTTAATTAGTCACCTATTCTTCTGAGCACAAATTACGAGGAACTTAGTCTTTGGTTGCCCACTAAGGTAGCTAAGTGTTGTTGGAAACAGTTCGCGTCTAACTCACAGCACAGCGCGAACAACTCTCAAATCGCGGACCGATTCGAGGTCCTGGCTGCGCGCTCTGCATTTGGTCTCCGGCAGATGGCGTAAGAAACACCGACCCGAACTCCGAGCTCGCGGTGACGTCAGCTGCCTCCTCTCCTTCGACCCCACCCCTAGCTAACGGCCCGCATGGTGGCTAGCGGCGTCAACGGCCGTGTGTAGCGGATTCCGCTCGCGGCTTGCGTCGTGTTCGGCTCGGGGCGCAGCCAGTGGAGCGACAGCTTCACACCGGCCCACAAGCGCGGCTCGCAGCTCCACCGAACGTTATCGGCGGCGCGATGCCTCCTTGCTCCTTGGACGAAGACGCCGAAGCCTCCGCCTATCGCACCAGCCAGCGTCGTTGGCGCTCCTTCAAAGCCTGAAGAAATTTCTCGTGCCGAGCTCCCCGCAACTTATTCTCTTACGAACGTTGAAGACAAAGCTTCGAACGCCTGGAATTGAATCTTTGAATGGTACACCTCCCGGACTCTGCACTGCTCTTACACTTTGGTAGTGTATAGGAATAAGCTCGACCGGATAATTAACGGAAAAATTCATTTCGCGTCGTCGGACCTGTCGAGACAGTCACGATTTCCTACGCGCTTTGCGATTGCAAACTTTAACTGAAAAGTCGTCCATCGCAGCTTCTCGAAGCCAAATAAAAACGACAACTGGGGTAGAAACACACAGAGTGGCTCCTGCTGGAACAACTTCCTTGAAGACAGAGGTGACACCGTGTCTATCGTTTTGGGACAACAGTATTTTTTAAGCCCGCCCCTCTGTCTTCCCGCTTTTCCTCGTTATCGTGCGTGAGCGTTGGCTCTTGTCACCAACGCCGGATGAAAGACGAACAGTCGAGACCGGTGCCGTGAAGCGTGCGGTCGCTTGGGACGCAAGACTTTTGGGCTGCTTTTGCGTCGTTTGAGCCGATGAACAGGGCGTGAGCCGTCCTCCCTAGCGCGTTGGTCGTATCACTTCGGTGCCGAGTTTGATAAAGTGCCTGCTGGCGCATTAGGCGGTGATATCACTTCCTGACGAAAAACGCAGCCGTGTTTTGCTGCGTGCGTGCTTGTGAAAGGCCTCCCTCTTTGCACAACGGATTATGTCCGTCACGAAATCGTTCTGGTGGCTGCTGTGCTGGACGTTAAGCTGCCTGTCACTACAAGGTAAGCGTGTTCCGACACTCACTAGACGGTTCAATGTATAAATATGGGTTGTGATGTTGTTGGTTTCTTTGCAGTAATGATGATCCTGAGTAGAGAAATTGTAAGCACTACAAATGCATGGCCAATACCATGTATTTATTGTGATTTTTTAACCTCAGCACCCATTCATGACAGGGATATACCGAGATCAACGTGCGTCACTGGATTCCATGACCATGCGTAAAAACAACTGATGGGAAGCACTACATGCTTTCCGGTCATGCTCTCATGGGAATGGAACTGAAAGTTAGTATGAAACGCAGCATAAGTTGACAAAATAAAACAAAAACAATAATTGTAAAGCAATGTTCACTTGCTTGTTCACTTGCTTGCTTGAAGTGCGTGTTCTTGAAGAACACGCTTATCTCATTGCGTGAAAATTTTTAAGCCCTGTGTGTGTTTCCTGCTCTGAAATGAATTCCAAGTAATTGCCGAAGACAAGATCGTGAGTTTATTGATGATTAGCGCGTGCGGGCTACGAGCCTGAGCGGAACTTTCTAAACAAGGTGGGGGAAGAGGGTGGGGTGGCTGGCTGTGTTAAGTGGTTATCCACGTATAAATGATAATCATCAACAAGCTCATGAAGTAGCAGAAGTCACGCGAATAGCCATGGGCTTACACCTACGTCTTTCCTTAAAACATTCTCTCTCTCATGAAGACTCAAGGTCAACTTAAGCGTTGACAGAAAAGAACAGTCATGAGATCGAACTCTTAATATAACTGTGCGATATGTGTCATGGAAACTTGTTATGAACAGCTTCACAGAAAGGTAAAAAGATGTTTCCCTGGCGCTGTTCATTGAAAATGAGTTACTTCGTAGAAACAATGAAGCGATCTTTTTTCGCGGGCAACATTGAATATTTCTAATGTTTAGGTCTTTTATTTGCATTGCAAAGAAATAAAGTCACATAATAGAACTAGCAACAAGGCCGATACCAGAGAAACAGGTTGCAGTTATGTGGTTGTGCTTTCATATTTATTTTGACCGCGCCATAAGAAGTTTAAAATATCGTTACGGGTATCTAGGATGAATATGTACAACCATGTAAGCTTTGTTGATCAGTAATGTTTGAAAGCGATATTGTCGCATGATGGCATGGATGCAAAACCTCTGTCTATTCATCAGAGGATCCTGCGAGAATAACGAGCATTTTTTTCAGGCATTTGAATATACGAATGAGAACCAACCTTACTGCTACATTTCGTTTCTCATCTCAGAAAACTACATCTCGAAGCACCTTAGAGCCTAGGCTTGTTCGTTGTATGGGGCAGGTGATCCTGCGCAGCGCATGCAAGGTGTGCGCACTCGCAAAGACAATGACGATGAAGAATAAGCGCGTTATCATGTGCAAGGTAACCGGTGACGATGACACGGCCATCATGCCACAGCACATGCTAGGTACAAAATGTATGCCATGATGATGATGATGATGATGAAGACGTAGATGACGATGAGAGCGTTCAAGACCACACGTTCTACTATGGATTAAAATTATTGTGAAAGCATTCTCTCCCGCAAAAGACAAAGTGGCAACACTTACAAGAAGCTGCTACTATGGAGGCGAATGTGTGGCATGTGGTGGCTCGAGGTCTACGCAGACTGCATGCAAGCTACCTCCGAGATGAGAATTCGCGAAGCCACGGCAGAATGGCAATGTCGACAACAAGCTGCTACCCTAAAGTTGAGGGTGTAGGAAGTGGTGGCTCAACGGCCACATCATATATACTGTAAAAACGCGTTGTCACTGATTTACATGTGGGAGTGAGCAATGTCCCGGGTGATTTACAGTAAGAATGATCACCAGTGCTTCGCCCACTCATCATGATTCAATTCGGACAGATACCTAGTTTTTTTTTGCTACATAATAGTCCAATATACGTTGATTTTACTTTCCAGTGATAGTATATGCAGTTTTCA
The DNA here is from genome assembly GCA_013436015.1 of Rhipicephalus annulatus. Taxonomy (NCBI): domain Eukaryota; kingdom Metazoa; phylum Arthropoda; class Arachnida; order Ixodida; family Ixodidae; genus Rhipicephalus; species Rhipicephalus annulatus. The sequence continues at coordinate 36,942 of WOVY01016094.1, read as the reverse complement.
AAAGAGAAAATGGGAACCTTGGTACTGTTACGATCGGCCCTGGGGAGCCAAGCAGGAAGTGGACTGTTACGATCGGCCCTGGGGAGCCAAGCAGGAAGTGTTTGGGGGAGAACCGGTTCGTGACTCGCGGTGGCGGCCACCCCCACCTCCCCATTCGGGTTCCTCCTCGCCGGGAGAGCTACGCGGTCTGCTGTGCGTTCGTGACCATATTTGGTAACATTTTGGGGCGCCGGGACCATATATGGTGTTGGATTGTGCCACTCCTTGTGTTGTGAGAGGTGTTTTCCCCTCCCTCGTGGCCGAGGTGCCGGCGACACCGTATTGGCTGACGATGCGGACAAGACGCCCAGTGTCAACAACGTGGCGCTATAAAATGCCGAAGACGTTTTGTATCGCACGCACTCTTCTCTCTTTGGGTCACTTGACCACTTCTCCACATGTAAATAAATCTCTGTTGTTCGTTCGGGCGCTTCTTCTCGCTGAATTGTTGGACGATGGATCCTGCGACGGGGCCAGCTACCGACAACGAGACCGGCAGGACCCGGAGTCCCAACAACTGGATGGCAGCGGCGGGATGCTGATAACCCCGAAAGCGACCACTGGACGGAGTGAGCCCGAAGTTCAACAACGGGACGACAGGAGAAGGATTACACGAGCTCATCGACTTCCAAAGGGAATCGAACGGCACTTCTGAGAGGCACGACGCCGGAGACATGACTGCGAACTGGGTGAGTGCCGGCTTTCTCTGTTAAATTTTACCAGGCATTTACTCTATGTGTTAAGTAAAAGCTGGTAGAGAGGGGCTGTCTTGGTCATTGGGTTAACAGGTAACTTGCGTCAGGCAGAAATTGTGTGATAGCTTGGTTAAGCTCTTTCTGTCAGTGGCGTCAAGGTTAACAGTGACAGGGCAGGATTCCGTGTAAGAGCTTTTGAAGCTTTATTTGTAGACTAAGTTAACGGAAAACTTGAGGCAAGGCAGGTATCTAGAGCTGTCGTTGCCGTCAAGGTTAATTGGTTGCAGGACAGGAATCTTTGTGGAACAGAGACAGCGGTACTGGAGGCAGCCATGAATCTGAAGTCCCTGCGAAAGTCCATGTTGTTGCTACTTGCAAGGGAGTTGAATCTGGAGGTGTCGGACTCTCAAAGAAAGCCAGAGCTGATAGAGGCGATTCTCGCATTGGGGGCGGAGGATGACGAGCTGTCAGAGTGTATCGAGGAGATTCAGGAGAGGCAAGCGGCCGAGGCTGAAAGAAAGGCGGCCGAGGCCGAAAGGAAGGCGGCCGAGGCAGACAAGATGCGAAAGCACGAGCTTGAAATGAAGCGCCTCGAGCTAGAGATTAGCCATAATAGTAGAACAGGAGGCAGCGAGGCACCCGGTACAGCAGAGCGGGCCAGGTTCAAAATGACGGACCTAATGAGATCGTACAAGCTAGGGGAGGACATTGGGCTGTTCCTCGTCAACTTTGAGAGAACTTGTGAAAGGCGAGGTTTCAGCCAGGATACATGGTCTCAACGCTTGTTGTCCCTACTTCCGGGGGAGGCCTCAGAAGTAATCGCGCGCCTCACGAAAGAGGAGGCTGACGAGTACAGTGAGGTAAAGTCGAGCCTTCTCAAGAAATACAGGTTGTCAGCGGAAGGTTTCAGACAAAAATTTCGCAACGCCGTAAAAGAGAGCAATGATTCATACCCGGAGTTTGCTTACAAGTTAATGGCCAACATGGGGGAGTGGCTGAAAGAGGCAAAGGCATATGGGAATCATGACAAGGTGCTCGAGTGTATCGGTCTGGAACAATTCTATCAAAGGTTACCAGAAAAGGTGAGGTTCTGGGTTCAGGATAGACCAGACGTGAACACCGTAACAAAAGCCGCAGAGCTCGCTGAAGAATTCGTTACGCGCCGCGCCCTCGGGGCAAACAGCGAGCCTAAAAGGGAAAAATTCCTACGGCCGAATAAGGCGCCGTTTAGAAAACAACCGACAAGTCTCGCACAAAAGGGTGAGGAAAACAATTCATCTAACCATGGGGCGTCGGCAGAGGCAAGCAAAAGGAAATTTGAGGCGAGAAAACCGGCTGCTTGTTTCAATTGCCACGAAACAGGGCACTTCGCGAAAGACTGCCCGAAAGAAAAGGTGGCCTTTTTATCTATAAATGAAGCCGACGAGAACATGAAGTTGTTAGAGCCCTATATGTACGACCTTACCGTGAACGGCAAGCAGTGTCGAGTTCTTAGAGACTCCGCAGCCACTATGGACGTAGTTCATCCGTCTTTTGTTCAGTCCGGACAGTATTCAGGAGACTGTGCCTGGATTAGACAAGCCGTAGAAGCAAACAGTCAGTGCCTTCCCGTAGCTAAAGTTGTCCTTAAAGGCGCATTTGGAACATTGGAAACAGAAGCCGCGGTATCGCCATATCTACCCCCTCAGTATCCTTACTTATTTTCAAATAAGTCAGATCAAATGCTGAAGGAGAAAGGTCTAACGTTGGGAGAAGGCATAGTGCAGGCACTGACTAGATCGAAGGCACGTGCGCTGGCTGCGAGAGCAACATTCACTGAGGCAAACAAGCCTCAAATCGACAACGGGCCTGGTTGCGAGTTGGACACCACGGTAACAAATCGACTTGTGCGAGAACAGGCGGCCGAAGCCGTAGTCGCGGACGCAACCATTCCTAAAGGCGACGATGAACCTCCTCCCGAATTGGAAGGGGTCAATTACGCCTCGTTGGCCGAGCAAATAGAAAATGCCGTTGCTCCCAAGCCGATTCCTGGTAGTACAGAGGATAGCACAGAGGGTGACACATCCCAGGTACTAGGAAATACAAAAGAGTTGTGTGTCATGCCAACTTCGGATAATTTCAGTCGGCTGCTGCAGGTGAGCCCCGCTTCATTAATAACCGAACAAAAGGGTGACCCAACGCTTAAGCAATTCCAGGACAGTTCGAAAGAGGGAATCGCCAAACGAAATGTGAGATTCCAAGAGAGGAGCGGCATACTCTATCGAAAATATCTAGATAGGCGAGGAGTAGAATTTGACCAGGTAGTCGTACCTCAGGCGTATCGTCAGGATTTGCTTAGTTTGGTGCATGGAGAATCATGGTCAGGCCACTTAGGCGTAAAGAAGACGAAAAATCGTCTCTTACAGGAATACTACTGGCCTGGATGCTTTAAAGATGTAGAGAGGTTTGTAAAATCTTGCGATGTGTGTCAGCGAGTGGGTAAGCCGGGAGATAAGGCGAAATTTCCAATGAAGCTGGTACCCGTAATCACGGAACCCTTTCGTCGGTTGGTAATTGACACAGTAGGTCCTTTGCCCAAGACAACTTCAGGCTACCGTCACATCCTGACCTTAATCTGCCCAGCTACTAAATTTCCAGAGGCGGTCCCGCTAAAAGAGCTAAGTTCCGTCGAAGTAGTGAACGCACTTCTGTCCGTGTTTGCCCGGGTAGGCTTTCCTGCCGAGATACAATCAGATCAGGGCACCATTTTCACGAGTGCCTTAACGACAACCTTTCTAGAGCGGTGTGGCGTGAAATTATTGCATAGTTCAGTCTACCATCCGCAGTCGAACTCGATAGAAAAGCTTCACTCCGTGATGAAGCGAGTGTTAAGAGCCTTATGTTTTGAACGGAAAACTGACTGGGAAATGTGCTTACCTGCAACGATGTTTGCACTAAGAACTGCACCACATGAGACAACAGGGTTTACGCCAGCGGAACTTGTTTACGGCCGCAGACTGCGGTCTCCTCTTCGTATGCTGAGAGAGTCGTGGGAAGGTCAGGGTGATGATCCTGTAGTAGTGGAATATGTCCTCACCTTATTGGATCGTCTAACAACAGCCCAAGAACTGACCGAGAGTGCGATGACCAAAGCACAGCAGAAGGCTAAGCTTTACTACGATCGGACCGCTAAAGCACGACACTTTGCTGTAGGAGACAGGGTCATGTTGTTGAGGCCCTCCCAAAAGAATAAGCTTGAAGTGCAATGGGTCGGCCCGGCCGAAATTACTCGAAAATTGTCTGACACCAACTATGTGGTAAAATTACCAGGAAGTCGTAAGGCACACCAGGTGTATCATAGCAACTTACTCAAACCCTACAAAGAGAGGGAAGCCATCGTGAACATGACTTTAAATGTTCCGGAAGAGGTTCCGGCAGAAATCCCTGAATTAGCTCCCGAATCGGACGAAGTCCCGCTCGAGAAAAGAGTTGAGGATTTAGCATCAAAGTCACAACTAACAACGAAGCAGAAGCAGGAATTGCGTGGTCTTTTGACCGAGTTTCAGGACAGATTTGTAAGCGAGCCAGGCCGGACATCCGTCCTCACTCATGACATAGAGCTTACCTCGTCGGAACCGGTAAGATCTAAGACGTATCGGGTGTCACCTCGCCGGCTTGAGCTAATAAAGGCAGAGGTTAACAGGATGCTTGAATTGGGTGTGATTGAGCCGTGTGAAAGTGATTACACTTCCCCGTTAATTCTCGTGGAGGTACCCGGCAAAGATCCGCGTCCTTGCGTAGACTATCGTAAGTTAAACCTCATCACCAAGGATCAGACATACCCAATTCCCCACATTGAGGAACGCGTCGAGAGGGTAAGCAGCGCGCAATTCATCTCAACGCTAGACCTAGTGAGAGGTTACTGGCAGGTGCCGCTCACCGAGAGGGCGAGCCGGTATGCTGCATTTATTTCACCATTGGGGACATTCCGCCCTAAAGTGTTGAGTTTCGGCCTAAAGAACGCGCCTTACTGTTTTTCCAACTTAATGGATAAGGTTTTGCGTGGTCAAGAGGACTTCGCATTGCCTTACTTGGACGACGTCGCCGTGTTTTCCTCGTCCTGGCCAGAACACTTGACGCATTTGAGAGCAGTACTGACACGCCTACGCGAAGCAGGTTTAACGGTAAAGGCGCCCAAGTGTCAGCTAGCACAAGCAGAGGTACTCTATCTAGGGCATGTTATCGGTCGAGGGCATCGCCGTCCCTCTGAAATGAAAGTGGCAGCTATCCGAGACTTTCCCCAGCCCCGAACGAAAACCGATATTCGGGCTTTTCTTGGAATAGCTGGTTACTATCGTAAGTACATCCCTAGATATTCCGACATTGCCAGCACTCTTACTGACGCGTTGCGCAAGACCGAGCCCCAAATGGTCGACTGGGATGAGGAGAAAGAAAAGGCTTTCCGCTTTTTGAAAGCGGCCTTGTCGAGCCAACCTTTGCTTAGTTCACCGGACTACTCGAGGCCTTTCATAGTACAATGCGACGCTAGTGATAGAGGCATGGGGGCAGTTCTTAGTCAAAGGGATGAGGGGGATCAAGAGCATCCCGTCCTATATGTTAGCCGGAAACTCACCCTTCGCGAGCAGGTTTACAGCGCTAGCGAAAAGGAATGTGCGTGCTTGGTTTGGGCAGTCCAGAAACTGGCTTGTTATATTGCCGGAAGCAAGTTCATTGTGGAAGTGGACCACTGTCCTCTCACCTGGCTACAGACCATGTCCTCTAAGAACGGCCGCCTGCTGCGTTGGAGCCTCGTTTTGCAACAATATACGTTTGAAATACGCTACAAAAAGGGTGTACTCCATGGCAACGCTGATGGCTTAAGTCGATGCCCCTGACGCGAGAGGATGTCTCGAGAACTCTGGCATTTTTTTTTCCTGACCTAAACAAGAGCTAGTGATTGTTTTTTTTTACTCTTTTAGGTGTACTTGTTTTAAAACGTTGAAGACACGGCTATCCAGGGTTTCGGGTTCGGTGTGCTTCCAGTGTTGTTGTTTTGTGTCACCTTAAAGTGTGAGTAACATTTTGAATAAATTGTGTATTTCCTTTAATATCAGTTAAAGGGGAAAATTGCCTGGTGGAGTTTGGCGGAATTGTCCGGTGCTCACCGGCTGAGTAGTTGTGTTTTCATGTGCGTATGTGACGTCTGTTGAGCCCACAATGAAGCAGGTGTTGCCCTCTACTTCATCAAAGACGGTCGTCACCAAACCGACTGCCGGCGCTGATCTCTCCGGACAGTGGCTGCAAACCTCAGCCCATCGAGATCTTCACCCCCCCGCGCGAGAGACTGTTACGATCGGCCCTGGGGAGCCAAGCAGGAAGTGGACTGTTACGATCGGCCCTGGGGAGCCAAGCAGGAAGTGTTTGGGGGAGAACCGGTTCGTGACTCGCGGTGGCGGCCACCCCCACCTCCCCATTCGGGTTCCTCCTCGCCGGGAGAGCTACGCGGTCTGCTGTGCGTTCGTGACCATATTTGGTAACATTTTGGGGCGCCGGGACCATATATGGTGTTGGATTGTGCCACTCCTTGTGTTGTGAGAGGTGTTTTCCCCTCCCTCGTGGCCGAGGTGCCGGCGACACCGTATTGGCTGACGATGCGGACAAGACGCCCAGTGTCAACAACGTGGCGCTATAAAATGCCGAAGACGTTTTGTATCGCACGCACTCTTCTCTCTTTGGGTCACTTGACCACTTCTCCACATGTAAATAAATCTCTGTTGTTCGTTCGGGCGCTTCTTCTCGCTGAATTGTTGGACGATGGATCCTGCGACGGGGCCAGCTACCGACAACGAGACCGGCAGGACCCGGAGTCCCAACAGTACTCATACGGCTTATTAGTTCACTTTATAGCTTGCATTGCGAAAGGTGAAAAGAATAACCAAAGTATTCCTGCGCTTTTTCAAGTAGGATACGATAGGACATACCTTATTAAACCTGTCCGATCCGCATACGTTAGAGTAATTTACATGGCCGCACATTGCTTATAAATACCATAGAGCTAGTCAAACCTGGCGTAAACAACGTTTATTATTGAGGTCGTCGCAATTCACTTCTAACAAATACAACAGCGCACGGGAAGTCATTTTCACTTCGAGAACGAAAGCGCCCGGAACCTAAATGTAATCTAATTTTCACAAAACATGTCCCGTCGACGTTTTGCGAAGAAGCCACCTGTCAATGCTTGTTTGTCCGTGTACTTGAGATTTGGATTTCACGGAGAAGAGCAGCCCGAAATCGTAAGCGGGCACGGAAGGTTTCGAATTTGATTACGAACGGAAACGTTCAAGTTTTATCTTTTTTTTCTGTAAAGCCACACGAGAATACGTTGAGCAATGAAAAAGAAAAAAAAAACATTATTTTTCAGGACAATCTAGTTTTCTTTTTTACTTTATTTTATGATGTGCTTTGTACTAATCATCGAACCACGTCCGGCTGGATGATGGTCCCTACATATGCAGTGGACAAAAAGGGTTGCTTGATGAGCGTGAACAAGCGATGATAAAAGATTGCACAATACCTTGCCACGAAAATGAAAAAAATAGAAAAGAACGGTTGACTAAGTCTTGTTAGAATGTCAGTGAAAGACAAGGTCAGACATGATTGAATTCATGCATGAATGAAAAGCTTGAATTACATTCTCTTCTGACTGCGTCACACTGTGTTAGGTTTGTGGTACACTTCGCTGGTGACCTTTGTAAAAGATTACGAGGGCTCATATGAGAATTAAAAAAGACAGAGAAGGAAACACCAAAAGGGTAATCAAGTTGCATCTGGTTGACTATCTGGCATGGCTCGAGTGCTAAACGGCAAGAGAAATTATACAGGGTGTCTTACATAACTTGAGCCAAGAATTTGAAAATGGAAGACACTTCAGTGGCGAATTGACCCGAACGCGTACTACTCGCACTAGCCCGTAGGTACTCGGGCTATTTTTAAATACGATAGTCTTTCTTGGGGACCTTCGACGTAAAAATTTTGGTCTGTCTGTCTGTCTGTCTGTCTGTCTGTCTGTCTGTCTGTCTGTCTGTCTGTCTGTCTGTCTGTCTGTCTGTCTGTACATTGGTCTCATTGTCAAGCCTTCACAAACTAGTGGGTACTCTGAATGGCAACTGCCGATACCCCAAACGGCCGACCCCATCAGCAGCGCCCGCCAATGTTGCTCAAGATTCAGTGTTCATAATTGTGCGATTGTCAATTAAAAAACAATTATTGCGCATATCTGAGGCACCATAAGAACATGTATATATTCTGTATGTGCATCTTTTACTATAAAAGGCATACATAGGTAATTCTTAGGACCGTAGCATTTATTACGCTGCGCTGACCATGCAACGCTTGCACGAAACGGGGAGTGTTTCCAACGCTTTGCTAAGACGACACGGTGGTGGCACCTACTTGTCACCTTGCGTTCTACACCTTATCACATCTGAGACGGGCGCGCACGCCCGCCTCTGTGCCACGCGCTTCGTTTTCCAAGAAACTGCCAGATAGCGCTCATGTCTCACGTTTGACGTGACTTGATGCACTCGTTCGCCTCCGCTGCACGCTCGGGTCACTCTAACACAGCGTCTCCAGAATACCATTCACCAATTCCTTGTGTGGTACATCAAATAAATTTTTGTTCACTCTCTCCAGACGTAAGACTATCGTCTTTTGACGACATTTGTAGGGTGACATGCAGATACGGGGCAATTTTTATTTCTCCACATACTAAATATATAATAATTTTTAATAACCTATGTTTCATTTATGGGCTAGAAAGCCAAAATATGAACACTGAGATGTAGGACACTTTCAGAAACTACCGACAAAATTACTTTCTGTACGATACGTCTAGCGCTGTTATTTTTTTCCGCGTTGTAAATTGATTGATTGATATGTGGGGTTTAGCGTCTCAAAACCAACATATGATTATGAGGGACGCCGTAGTTGAGGGCTCCGGAAATTTCGACCACCTGGGGTTCTTTACCGTGCACCGAAATCTGAGCACACGGGCCTACAACGTTTCCGCCTCCATCAAAAATGCAGCCACCACAATCGGGATTTGATCCCGCGACCTGCTGATCAGCAGCTGAGTTCCTTAGCCACTAGACCACCACGGCGGGGCTTCCGTGTTGTTTAGAAAACCTATAGCAGCCCTACAGCAGTGCGCCCGTGGTCCATCACCCGGCTTTTTTTCACGTTTTACGTAATTTATTTACAACGTGGAAAAAATAACAGCGCGAGGCGTACCGTACAGGAAGCAATTTAGTCGGTGGTTTCTGAAAGTGCTCTACATCTCAGTGTTCATGTTTTGGGTTTCCAGCCCATAAACAAAAAATAGTTATTTAAGAATTAATAATAATTTGTATGGGGAGAAATAAAAAAAATAGCCTGAGTACCTACAGGCTAGTGCGAGTAGTATGGGTTTGGTTCAATTTGCCTCCTAAGTTCCTTTCACTTCCTAATTCTTGGCTCAAGTTATGTGGGACAACCTCTAGACAAAACTAAAGCTATTGGGTGACTTTGAGGGCACTTTTGTGAGTATCTTCGTGTGAGAAAATTCAACATAAATGTTTGAATTGGCACCATGAGTGACGAGCGCTTTGAGACAGGTATTGTAGTGTACTTTATCAGACAGTTAATCAATGTTTCACTTGCTGCGATTGAACATAATCTCGTAAGACAACATCATGTTTAGTTTTTTTTTACCTGAAATTGCTCTCCATTTATGCATTTTGTTATTTCCCTCTACCTTTCCAAAGTTAAACGTCTGCAATTCGTATTTCGCCAATCATAATAAACTTTAGAACGGTAATAAACTTTTCTTTCGATCTTTCATGATGTTAAGAGATTACAACCTTCTCCCTCTGCTCCCTCAACTTTAAAGAGTACTGCAACGTAAAGTGAGAATAATGTACTCAGAGACTGTGCATCAGCACAGTGATAGTCTCAACAAAGCTCAGTTTCGAAATATCGACCCATCCCGAGCTACATCATTCGCGTGTAAGAGGCCTATTATTTGCACATCGCTGCATTCTCTTGTTAGCTCGAAAAGATGGAAGTCATGTAGAACAGCGGCACCGACACGCATCGTAAAAAAAAGAACCTGAAAAATAAATTGCCAGAAGGTGGAAACACATTCTGTTAACTTAGAGAAACATCTAAAAAGAAATCTCAAGTTTCAAAACAGAAACAGAAAGTTAGTTTACGCATGCCGGGTAGCAGCTACAACACAGCCTGCACTGACAAAGCAGCAAGATCTTGGAACTGACTCGGCGGCTTTTTTGATGTGCCCCATCTGGCCTTCGAAAAACACTTCCTCTGTACTTTCCGCCTTTGTAGATGCGCTTCTTCATGCAGCCACGAGAAGCGCAAAGTTTGCTTGTCTTCGTCGTCACCACGAAAGAAAAACTTAAGTGATTACATCCTGGCGAGCCTCCTATTCGCCCCATTACGTTCTAGTTCTTTTTCACGGGCCATCGCTGCGGCATGGAAGATACACTTTCTGCATTTTTTTTAGAAGCCAAAGGTTTCTTGCTTAAACAGCGTGCGCCTCTAACATAGCCGCATGGTTTTCTTGAGAGCATCGGCGGGTTAAGGAAGCTACGTGATATTCTGCCGTTCAATTTTTCCCGTTATTCAGGTGGGAGCTATTAAAGACTGGGACCACATGGCCGTATCGCTTCACTGAGAACAAGCATTGCTTTCGGATAGCGGTGTTCTCGCAGAAACGCCTGCTTGGGGAACGATTGGTTTTCTCTCTGCCATTCTTTGTTTTAAGTTTTCTTGTTTCATCCGGTGGACCCGTGATTGTGTGTTATTTTGGCAGCTCTGTTGATGCGCGTCAACTTTACTTTGTACACATGACTTTGGAAGAGGTAAGCCGCTGCTGTGACAGAAAAAAAAGCAATGATGCTTATTAAAGCTTGGTGTACAGAGTAAAGAATTAACATTTGTTTTTGTTCCAAAGTGACCTTTGTCAATGACTGATCGTTTTTTTACTAACATGTCTGGCGTCATGCTGACATTTGTTCTTACGAACATTCGAGATAAGAACTCATTTTTGCATATGTGCGTACTTTCTCGATTGGTTATAGTTTACGAACAAATATATATTAAGAAAAACTATATTCAAGTGCAATGAATAGCGCCAATAAACTCAGCGCCTTCTATTAGATGCATTACTTGGTCGGAAGGTGTTTTTTTCTTTATCATCGCAACATTATTTTCAAATTATAATCTCACAGGGCGATGCACAAGTTACATGAGCTAATATGACGCATAAACATGAACATGTTAAACAGAAAGGATTCCTGACATGACGCTTTTTATAGTTGTGCTTTTCGCGTATTCCTGTATGTGCATGAACTCACGGTGATAGTAATAGGTTCCTGTGAGCAGGTACACGAGGTAATTTTCCTCTATATGTGTCAATGTGACCACTAAGACCACCACAGACGATAGTGACATTCCGAGAAAACGTCTCCCAGTTTACATAGGTTCGAACAAGATATATTGCCAACATGTCCAGATTACACATTCTGTACATGCTCTCTACAGGGCATTGTCTCAAATAGCGCAACCAAACGTTTGGGACTAAGCTTTTGGACAAGAAAAAAAGAGGCTAATAACGTGACGCTGGTCAACGCGCAGTCATGATGATTTGTTTATTTCTGTATGTAACATTTCACTCGTCATTTTGCGAGTAGAGTTACAGTTCTGATACGCTTCTGCGCTGCATGTGCAACAAACGTGTGCTCACTAGCTGCGAAATCTTGTAACGGAGGAGGAGGAAGCAACAAAAAGGGAGAAGGCAGGGAGGTTAACCAAAAAGACATCTGGTTGGCTACCCTACACTGGGGGATTAAGGAAGGGGACAAGAAAGACGAGAAAGAGGGAAGAGAGGCAAAAAAGTGGGTGGGGGAGAGACTGACAGTAATTTCACTGCAGCGTGTTGAACTCTACCGCATGTCAGAGGCGTTCACACAAGCCTGTCTTTCTCAGGAAACGCAGCAGGGCTTTCACTGCCTTGTGGGCTGTCGAGACATGTGTACGTTGCTGTAATAGGACCTGCACAGAAAGGGGCCGATCATCCAGTCGCCGCATTGCGTTGGCAAGTACTTGTCTCTCTGAGGCGAATCGAGGACAATGACACAGCAGGTGTTCGATATTTTCGTCGGTGCCGCAAACATCGCACGCCGCACTGTCAGTAATCCTGATTAACGTGGTATAAGCTTTCGTGAAAGCAACTCCCAGCCAAAGGCGATAGAGAAGCGAAGCTTCACGTCGATGTAGGCCGGGTGGAGGCCGGAGTTGTAGTGAAGGGTCGAGCTCGTGCAGTCTTGTAACAAAAATCTTGTGAAATCTTGTAACAGTTTCTTATTTTCCTATATGTGAAAGCAAGTTGCAATTCTGCTGAGTGTAAATGACGTCCAAAGACGCTGTTTCCACAGTGAGGTAACAAAACAACAGCAACAAAAAGGAATGTTTGTTCAGAAATGGCGTCAATGAAAAAGTGACCAAAGGCTGCCGTTTCTGGCTCATTCCATCGCTGGATATATAAACTTCCGTGTGACAGCAAACCTCGCATGTTCGTACGGATTGCCCGCGTGTGTCGACAAGAAATAACACGCAGAGTCTTGCGTAAGCCCGCTTCTTCTCAGTCACGCTAGGGTTTAAGGGTGTCCGGGGTCGAGTCCGGACGGGTCACGCATCTGCGTGTCTAGGTTGTCACTGAAAGCTGTGGTTCTTGCGCAAGCAAAGAACAAGGGGCGCAACGAAGACTCAGGGAGAACGGAGCCTTTTACCCTCGAGCCAATATTGCACCGCGCTCCGCCTCACACCAGTGGTCTCAGACCCCGAGTCGCCGTTCCGGGTGTACCAGAGAAACAAGATTAAACACAGTCGATAGCCTTGGGTGCGCGTCTTGAAGAAGGGGAGGGCCACCACAATGCCGCCAGTAGAATGAGGGACGCCTCCACATAGCCGGACAAGGCTAGCAAGAAAGCAGTCGTGGAAGACGACGGCGAATGGGGATTTCTCGTAGTACCGCGTACGTTTACCAGCGTCCGCCGGCGCGGAGCAAGAGGGTGCCTCGCCGGCATCTCGAACAGCGCAGTTGTGGGGATGGGGGACATAAAATGGCGCTAATTTAGAACCCGGGGGAAGAGTTAATGCGGCGTAAACTTTACGGCACCACTCGACGACATTTGCTCCCGAATGTCACGACACACTCGGACGTTCCAAGCTGTAGTGAGCACCAGCATTGCTTGCGACCACGCCTTGCTCGCAAAGCATTTGCTCTCTTAGAAACGCCGGTGTGCTTGCGTAAAGTATATGTGTGACTTCATTCAGGTGGGCTATAGATAATAAGGTAACGTGAAGGTAAAGGTAATATAATTACAATCTCGATCACTTGGGAAACCTAACAAGCCGCATGATGCTATGGAGATTAGCATAAGAGTGTCGTGGCGAATTCGTTAACCCTACGTTTTGATATATTGCTCAGACACACCTTCCACAAAATAGCGATGACATAGATTCTACTTTAGAGAATTGGAATGTACACCTCATATGCATCTCAGAATGGCTTGTAGCATGTGTGACTTATAATTCAAAATTTTTACCCTCATTAGAAAACGCACCATGATCCATATATTAAGTGATAAAGAAACTGTTTAAAAGTCAGGCCGGGACATATCTTCATTTTTAAATATTGTCACTGGGTGCACCTCGTCTTGCTTTCTTTCTGAAGTACATAATGGTCAGTCGAAGTATACTCTAACTCATTTTATATAAACCAAGTAGTCCATAATAGAATACACTTGAAAGAAAAAAAAATTATACAATGACTTGGGTCTACAACCACTGGCTGTCCGGAGGGCCCAAGCCGTCGCGTAGAATCTTCACGTTTCTGTGCATACCTGGGAGGAGCCGTCGACTGGTTAAGAGGGTCTTAGAAGCTTGTCCAATAAGTCCCTCAAATGTTTTAAAATAGTTCATTGTATCTATGTATGTAATGCCCAATGAAACCATTGCAAAGAGCTTGTCAAATAAAAATGAGGAATCGATTGCGATTTCATTGCTTATCGTATGACCAACAAACCCAGCCGTATTATTAGTCGTGGTTTACAGCTTTACACACACTTATAATAATTTCAGTTGATCACCCCCGAGCAGGTATAAAATGTTTTTTTTTACTTTAGCACAGTACACGTCTGGCATGCATTCTGCTTGTCTGTTAAGATGCAAGAACATTTCAAGTAACCTAATTATTGGAGGCAAATCTGCTCTGAAAAGGATATTACGTTATCAAATTCAGTCAGCCTTTCGCATCATGAAATTGAGCAGGGTTGGCTTAAAATGCATTCCGCTCATTTTGACTTTTATTAACAAAAATCGCTGCGGCCCTTTCTCAGTGACAAAGGTTTTCCGATGCACGCAGAGCAAACTCATTAGTTCGAACACTGTAAACGAATCTATCTTAATTTAATTCCGGCGTTTGGAAGAACTTACAATCTGATTATACGTTATGTTGTTATAGAAGAGTATTGAGTAATCATTACCTTAGATCGTTCTTTAACGTGTAGCCAGTGCATGGTATATGAAAGCTTTTCCCCTACCACTTTTGGTAAAACGAAGAACTTGTGGTTGCAGTTGAACTCGTGACACCATTCAAAGTAGCACGGCGCTTTGGGAGCAGAAATCGTCACCGCTACTTGTTCTGAATCACTTCAGTAAACTAATGGAGTTTAGTTCTACCTATACGACAGGTGCAATGAACTCAACTCCCGTAAAAAAGAGTCGACAGAGCGCAGTTCACACCATAAATTAGCACGGAACTGTACAATCCGGCCGTAAACTATCCAACGCGAACACAAACCTCCGCGCCGCGATGACTTCAGGGTGCGTTCTTTAGCAATTAGTTGCTCATCTGTGCGCCTCCATAGCTGGCCAATACACTTTTCCGGCCAGCCTGGACACTGCGCATACCATTTGAACGTGACAGGCGGGACGTCATGGCCACGTTCGACTTTGTTCCTTCGCTATATATACTATAAAGCCAGCGAAAACATCGGAAGACCGAAAAAAGTTCGCGCTGCCGATGAGGAAGCCATTAATCGGGAGTTGCACCACCCTGTCAAGCGATAATGCTAGATTATACTTGTTTACTGTTGGACACGATGTACTATGGCTGTAACAACGAGAGGTGACTGTGCTGGACTCGAATGGAACTTTGCACCACCTGGCATCACTTCGTATAACTTGGCATCATTTTGTAGGGTCATGACCAGCTAGAAACTGAGCACCTCCGCTGTGCCATTAGTCTTATGCCACTTGTGCAAGCTACGCCCATCTTTTTTTTCTTTTTTAAAGACGGTAGTCTTTCTTGGGGACCTTCATCGCAAAAACTTTGGTCTGTCTGTACATTTGTTTGTTTGTTCACTCTTACCGGCATCGGGTACTTGAAACGGCTGACCCCATCTGCAGCGACCACCAATGCTGCTCAAGGTTGAGCGTTCATGCTTGTGCAATTATCAATTAAAAAGCAATTATTGCGCATGTCTGGGGCACCATAACAACACGCATATATTCTGCATATGCAGTTTTTACTATAGAAAACGCATACATAAGTTATTTTAAGGACCGTAGCGCTTAACATGCTGCGCTTACCATGCAACGCTTGCACGGAATGGGGAGTGTTTCCAACGCTTTGCTAAGACGAAATGGTGGTGGCACCTACCCGTCACCTCGCGTTCTACAACTTATCACCTCTGAGACGGGCGTGCACGGCCACGCGCGGCCACGCGCTTTGTTTTCCAAAAGAAACTGCCAGATGGCGCTCATGTCTCACGTGTGACGTGACTTGATGCACTCGTTCGCCTCCGCTGCACGCTCGAGGCACTCTAACGCAGCGCCTCCGGAATACCATTCACCGATTTTCTTGCGCAGAACATCAAATAAATGTTTTGTTCACTCTCTCCACACGCAAGACTACCGTCTTTCGACAGCATTTGCAGATTACATGCAGATACGGGGCCATTTTTTTTTCTGTCTGTTACCATGTGCGAGTTTAGTTATCGACCTATCCCCGTTAGTAAACAGTGGTAGGCGCCGTCGACATACTTGGACGCTTGTTGTGACGTCGCGGCGCGCAGGCTAAACCCAGCTGAAAGTTGGCAACCACCCTCTATGATCACGTGACAACTGACACAGCAGTTGCAAAAGTGCCTCCGAGCACAGTGCATCGAGGGGCTTCCCACACGACAGCGCTTACCGCTGTTTACAAACATGGAATAGGTGTCTATGCGCTCAAAAAAGCAACTTTACAGATTGACTTATGGCTATTTCTGTCCCGCACGTTGACTAAACACTGCCCAGGTCACTCCCATAGGCAGGCTTGCTCACTTTTTCCCTTCATTTTATTTTGTAGCATGTGCCCACAGCGGCTGACTCGAGCCGAGGTTGTTGACCTTAGCTCACCACTACATCGCCAGTGTTCGCCGGTGGCTATTCTCGCCGTCATGGTGTGGCCCGTGCTCGCTTAAAAATGGGAGACCATGCACCGAGGGGTGACAGGGTGGGGAGTGCAGGGTCATACAACCCTACTGCGCGAACGAGTAGTAACACTGCCGGGAGCGGGCGGGGAAGGGGAGATAAGAGCTGTTGCAAGAAAAGGAAGAAATATAATAAACGCTTTAAATATCCAACGGCGTACTGGTGCACTAAAGGAAAATGAATTCTTTACAATCTTCATTTTATTCTTGCTTTTTGGGTAAACGGTGGGCGGCGATCAATTGCGGTGGCCGAATGAACTCTTCTACCAGCGCCGTCTATCAGGATTTTCTTCTTCTTCGCTGTCACCATCTTCTTTGGAGTCATTTCGCGGCTTCGTGTACACGCCCATGTGAAGTGAAAGAAATCTCTCCTCGCTTTTCTCCCCGTTTCGATTTAAGGGCAAAAATAAACGAGAGCGCAGATAAGGCAGCGAGGAAACGCGTACTACGGGAAATGGAATCTGGAACGGAACGGGCACGGGGCAGGTGTCGGCAGTTCGGTAAGGGTATTGCGATGCTCGAACAGCTTAACGTCAAGCTGCGCTATACAAGCACCAGACAGTGTGATGGCTAAAGGGCGTGGCAGCGCTTTCTGTCTTTTTGTGTGTGTGTATACGATTTGTTATCGGCCTCGCTAACAAATGCTTTTTAAGCATGTACTGCTCGGAAAGCATAGTTGAATCGTGTGGAGTAGCTACAATGAGAAATAAAGTGTTAAACTATGATAAAATATTCAGGCTCAACGATATGTGAAGTTTAACGTTCCAAAACCACTATATGGTTATGAGAGACGCCGTAGCGGAAGGCTCCGGAAATCTCGATCACCTGAGGTTTTTTAACCTGCACGAAAATTTGAGCATATCGGCCTACAGCATTTTCGCTTCCATCGAAAATGCAGCCACCAATTCTGCAATTTAATACTGCAACCTGCGGGTCAGCAGCCGAGTACCTTAGCCGCTAGACCACCAGGCCGGGGTAATTATTCAGGCTGAAAGAGTGAGAAGGGCTGCGCATGTAACATTTAGCAGGATATTCTGTGTTTTGGCTTGTAAAGCGCAAGTGTGATCTAGTGGAGACGTTTTTGATTGTATTTGTTGAATTTTAGCACGCACTTGTCATTATCTCCCGCACTCTATTAAAAGCTTCGTTTATATTTTTGTACACTCTTTCGCAGTTGTGTTTGAGCTGGAAATCCGTGAAAGATAAGACTTACTGTAATGTTCTCTGCTAAACGTGGTTCCCAATGTATTATCTGTACTCTCTGCTTCAGTGGTATGACCAACTCAAGCAATTATAAAGCTTCCAGCCTTGTCACCCAAGGCAATTCAGTATCAAGTTTGCTTTGAATAAACAAAACCGAAAAAATATTGATGAATTACTGATTGTCCAACACGGGTTTGCCCAGAAAGCCTCGGAGAGATGGATCCTTCTAGTTTCGATGCAAACGAAAACAAAAGCTGCAGTGCACTGTATAAATACTTAGCTAAGACATTTCATTTTTATCACAGTTTTTTCCCTTTTATTAATGTTTGTCTTCTGACTTCTCACATTTTTCTCTTGTTGTCTTCATTGTGCGATCATTTTGACCAATAAAAAATATGGAATAACCGAAAGATGTGCTTCAGTTTCAATATTTTGGGTACAATCAAAGTGATCCAGCTGCGAAAGCGCTTGATGGCATACAATAATTTTAAATCACAAACATTTTCGTTGTTTACTTTTTTACGTTTTATTCTGTGCGTGCTTTCTCGCACAGAATGTCTGTCACTTCCTTGACTACCGCATCTTTACCTCAGATATTGATGACGCAAAACTTTCGTTCAGTGAACGATGGTTTTGGGGGTGTGTTTCTGGGCCCGCACGAGGCGTAAGCACGCAGCACGAGACGCGAGCATGCGCAGCGGTGGTGTTTGAAGGGACAGCGTTACACATGCTATAGTTAAATAGCCGGCTCGAATTTAGAAATGGACATGGACCAGCGGCAGGGGCAGTAATGTCGCGTGCCACGCCATAGTGATGAACTGTGACTGTGCGTTTGTGTGCTTGCTATGGGAAGTGATCTATTTCTTTCTCTATGCCCTCTTTCCTCTCTCTTCTTCAATCTCCCCCATACCGTTCCCCGCTTGTGGAGTAGCAAACCGGTTATCTTGAACTAATATTCCGACCTATAAACAAACCTATTAGTAACATAGCTGTAAAATTTGAAGGAAATTGCATCGCACTTGTTAGGGAACAAAAGTTTCTTGGTGTATGGTTTCAGGAGGAATTAAACTGGAACACACATGTAAATCATCTGATCACCGCATTAGCGCGAACAGTTGGTTGTTTTTTTAGAACAATGCACTTAATCCCATTGAAGTTAAAAATAAGTATGTACTATGCGCTCCTCCATTCTAAAGTAAGTTATGGGATGTTAGTCTGGGGAACGACATCACAAGGGAATTACCATAAGTTAATAACTATACAAAAGAAAATATTGCGCTGCTTTGAAAAATACAGGGGGAATCTACAAGACTTGCGCACTGCTTCACTATTCATTAAACATTCCACACTCAAAATTGATCAATTATATCATTTTAAATTGCTTCAGTTAATACAAAAGACTAAGCTATATGAAGAAAGTTGCACCGAAAGACCACACTACGGTCTGCGAGAACAGAAGAAACAAGTTCCTAGAACAAGAACCAAGTATGGAAAACAAAGTATTGCTTACCAGGTACCTCAGGTTTTAAATACCCTTGCAGATCAATTGAACTTTAGGGCTAGTAGTGCGACTTTCAAGAAACAAATAAAGAACTTATTCATAACCACCGGTTTACACTATCGAAACTACGTAATGGAGTCTCATGCCTCTGCAAATGCTTAAATTGTTCATAAACTTCTATGTCAATTATACGAGTGTATACAGCGGAATTCATTGTATCCGCATGCATTTTGTGTCTGTTTTTGAGTTGTTTCATTGATATCGTTTAGTTGTGAATTTTAACGAGAGTGACGTCTAATTTTTAAAATGTGTTATGTAAACTTCTTATGCTATTTATGTTTGAATTTTGTGTTTACAATTTCAGGTTGCTTGAAACCAATGTATTGAATATATATATATTGTTTGTCAGTGCTGATGTCTAAGCTTTGCACTGTCACGGACTGCGGAGGGACAAGGGCCTTTGTCAGGCTGTTCGCCTTTAGCCCTTTGCCCCTGCAGTGAGCTCTGTATCCGGCTTACTGTAAATAAAAATACTACTACTACTACTACTACTACTACTACTACTACTACTAATTAAGCTGCCTACCTTTCCTTCTCTACTATTCCTTCTTTCTCTTTCAAGGTTGTACATGTTACCTAGTGTAGGTGTCCTAAGCTCATTTTTCTTAACATTTTGTTTCGCATATACCTGATTATACTGCGTGACGCTGTCGTATATTATATGTGTGCAGTGGTGGTCAAAATATTGTGGACCATGGGAACGCATGTTGAACTAAAGCCCCTAGAATTTGGGGTTTACGTCAAACAGCACAGAGGCGCACTCTGGCGGCTGCCTGCAAAGCTCGAGAGCGCCAACTGCAGACTCGCGCCCTTTTTTACCTGTCAACCGGCTCGTTTGCTCTCTTCAACGGCACACGCATCGGAACGCCAGAAGAGGCGCAAGTGCAACTCCTGCTGTCGCGGCGGAAACACCGAGCGATGATATCGTGACGAAAACACGTAATTGCTACTGGGAGTGCACGGTGCTTGCCGCATTATGCATTTTAGTCCCCGACGCTCCACTCTGTCGAAAACTCACATACGGCGTGTGGCAGCTTGGGCTAGTTGGTATGACATGACGATAGTTATTGCGCGAGAACAGTACGACGACAAAGAGACAAGAAGGGCTCGTGTCCTTCGTGTCCTTCTTGTCTCTGTGTCGCCGTTCTGTTCTCGCGCTATAACTATCGTCATTGCATACGGCATCAGTTTCTCGAAAATCAACCATTTTGACAAGGTTCGCGCGCTAACAGCCGGAGTGACGCCGTACGCTTCTTCTAGCGTTGCGTTGCATACGCTGTTGAAGGGAGTTAATTAGCAGGCTTGTAGGTAAAAAAAAGGCGCTCGTGCGCAGTGCGCGCTTTTGAGCTTCGCAGGCAACCGTCAGAAGGCGCAGCTGTGCTGTTTGACACGTTCTCTCTTGGTCCGCAGTATTTTGGCCACCACTGTACGTGTATGTGACTGAATGAGTAAATGACGAAAACACGCGAATGCTATAAGAGCAGTTACGTTGCGCATATTGATGTTCCACGCGAAGCAATTTATGAGCTACATTTGCCAGCTGTCCTACCACAACTTTTGTTTTTTATTTTGCGATGTAACCTGCATACCCTTTTCCCCAAACTACACCAGGCATCTTACTACATACGAAGTGAGTCAAAGTTCTTCGGCTCACACACTCACGCGCGCATCCCCTTTTTTCTTTTTTTTTGGGGGGGGGGTGGAGGGAGGTCACTTACTTAGTAAGCTTGTCTCACGGAAACGAGTACGTGGACGACAGGTTTCTACTCTGCTCAGAACGCGCGCCTCTTTGTTCAGGGCTAATTACTACCAGCCATTACACAAGGCCAACTAAAAACCCTGGGGTTCATTTGCCTTGTTGATCCCGCGTTTGGTCTGTGCATTTTATTGCCGACCATGCACCTAACAGTATTGTCTTTTTCGACATCTAGACAGAGTACAAGCAAGAGGTAGCGGCTACGCGTTCAAGATATGTTGAAACAGAGAGCGCGAACCTCTTGCTCTGCATGCACAAAGCGGTACTCTATAAAGTGGTTCATTGCACCCTGCTCTATTTGCTGATTACGACACAATAGCGGTTCTTTAATGCTGACGTTGTAGGTAACTCCAAGAAGGAAACCGTAATGAAGTCAGCCTCCATTAGCTGAACACACGCTGAGAATCCTATTGTGATACGAGATACAACGTAAGATATGCCTGAAGCTAGCTGTGCCTACTCCAGCTCACGCCCATTGCATTGTTGCGAACTCCTCATGCTGAGCCATCGCTTCTGCCGCTAGGCCAGGCCGATTTATTCGACGGCGGTCTCCATTTGGCAATGACTCGGCGAGACGGTGTTCGCGAAGTTAACGCTTGGCTTAGGCAGCGCACTTTATTGGCTACCACTGATACGTGTTTACCGAACTGTTGTTTACTTCGTTAGAGAGCAGCTGCGCTCTGTGGAGTTTTAATTCCCCGTACATAAAAACTGCGTATATCGAAGTGAATGTGTATCGGAGGAAAATATGGGAATGCTGGCTGGAGCGGAAGCTTTACGGCGGGATTACAAGCCCCCGGTGATTACCGCATGGATTATGAACCCGCTGGTGCAGTCGCAGTTTGAATACCACTTACCCTAGAAACTGTCCGCTTCTCGTTAATTAATCTAGCGAATGACAGCTACTTTGCGCCGAATGGTTGTTTACGGAAAGTTAGTAGCAGATGGTCGGATAATATCTAGGTGCCATAGCTGCCTGTATGATTGCAAATGGGACGCGCGTCTGGCTTACTTGCCCGCATTTCCCCCGGCTCCTCCATTGATCACAAGTTCGAATGAAGTGATATGTGCAGACGTAACCCTCTCACTTTGGAGGATAATAACTTGACTATAATAACTATAAGCCTCGTAAACTATAGTCATTACTCCGACATTTCAGAAGTTTGTCCGGAGTGCCACAATTGCAGTACTTTTAACCACATGCTCTCGAGGTGCCCTTCTTTAGAAGGAAAAATTCAAGAATTTGCTGAAAATGTCTTTCATTTAATGCTCACGAGTCTGGTCCTCATACAACAACTTAAGGCTGTCCAGAAGGCCCACGATGGGGTGGTGGGCTAGGCCTCCCCATGCCTACGTGGGAGCGGCCCGCGATCCTAGCCCTGTAAAACGGGGTTGGAATCCTTCAGGATCCCAATTACGTTTTTCATCCATCATCCATTTATTTACATACTTGCAGGGGTTGCTTTCCTAGGCTATCATTGCAATCACAATTATAAGGACAATCTCGGCTGGAGTTTGCCGCCGGCGTCGCCGTCACTGGCCGCATATATACTTATATTTATAGATGTAAACACAAGAAATAAAATAATCTAGAAAAAGACTCCGGTGCGCGGAATCGAACGCCGGACGTCCGAATCGTGAGTGCGAGGCTATAGCCACGAAGCCACGAAGGAGCACCTCCATACGTTCAAACGGCAAGCTATTCATATATACCACTTACCGCTGGTGATGGGCATCTCGGGGGTATCAATCGTGTTTTCAGCATTACCAGCAAGGCAGCGCGATGAGCGCGCGATGGCATACGCTCTCATCTCCCACGCGTACTTTGCCCCGTGGAGACGGTACAAGGTGGTTGCTCACACGTGCGCATATCTCGCGGTGGGGACAAAGGTGTGCATCGGCTGGCCTTGGGCTTTCACCAGAACGATTCTGTTGTACTTACCGAGCGCACAAATGTCACTGAAGTTTTTGCACAGCTTCCGTTTGCCAAAAGGGCGCGCTTTCCAGACACAGCGAAGTAACAACTGAGACGCTTATTCAGGTACATCTCTACCTGTGAGTACGTTTCGTGCGTTATTTGTGTATGAGAAACGCGGGGCACGTTTCGATCTGCTTGCCCTTCTGAGCGTGACCTTCCAATTTTTTGCTGCCACGTTCATTGCTTCGCTTTTTCGGCAAAGCTATGACTTTTCTGCAACTTAGGTTAACGGAAGAAAAAAACGTAAGCTGCAAAGAGAGATCGTCGACGCAGCGGCTATGCTGACTGCGTTAGCTCGCCATCAGTCGCTGCAACTGAGAATGAACTTTGCCCTTGATGCCTGCGCGTGCGTGGTGCCTCGGTGTTTTTATCCATTTTATTCAGCAGTTGGGTCAATTGATTTGACTGATTGATTGATATGTGGGGTTTAACGTCCCAAAACCACCATATGATTATGAGAGACGCCGTAGTGGAGGGCTCCGGAAATTTTGACCACCTGGGGTTCTTTAACGTGCACCCAAATCTGAGCACACGGGCCTACAACATTTCCGCCTCCATCGGAAATGCAGCCGCCGCAGCCGGGATACGAACCCGCGACCTGCGGGTCAGCAGCCGAGTACCTTAGCCACTAGACCACCGCGGTGGGGCAGCAGTTGGGTCGAACCCTTGTTGAAGGTAGTACTGTGTTTGTTTCGGATGCGAAGCATTTCTTTGCGTATTGCAAGCATTTTTGCTTCTATCTATCTATCTATCTATCTATCTATCTATCTATCTATCTATCTATCTATCTATCTATCTATCTATCTATCTATCTATCTATCTATCTATCTATCTATCTATCTATCTATTTATACAGCCGCCAGCATTTCGGGGCACTTGTGATCGCCCCCTTAACATCAGGCAAACCAAAAAATAGTATGGGAGGGTAAGATGGAGTGACAAATTCGACTCGCTGGTCAAGACATTAGTAATGCCACTTTCTCGTCGCGTACGTCATCAGACTTTCCACTCGCATACCAGTGGCACATTCTCGCGGGCAGGTATGTGCCACGGGTGTGCTATACGAGGGGAAAGCCTTCATTCGCTGGCAAATGGCGCAAAAATTGGTGCAAGAGCGATTGGCGTGGAGAAGGCCCTTTCGGCGGATCTCGCTACCGCCCGATCAGATTCGGTGCCCTTTTGGCGGCTGGCATTCTCAGCGTGAACGAGAAAATATTGTGCCGGACACAATGTGACTGCATGCGGCAGTGTCTGGCACAGAAAAGTTGACCAAATAGTATGTCATACATGTACAGTTAGCTCGGTTGGGTTTCGGTTTCAGTATTGCATATTTTTGCTCATTAAAACTGTTCATAAATTAGGTATACATTTCAACTATCGGGCTCATAACAAGAGTGTCTCAAGAACATAGAAGCCCCATTACCCTGACATGGTCGCAAAATTGCCGGAGTTGGCCTTGAAAACGCACTCTGCCTTAGTTGCTTAGCAATATAGTTGTAGCGCTGGCAAACTCAAAAAAGCTGTTGCAATTGGTAGCCAAGGCAGCCTCACTTCGATTGGGGTGTAATGCAAAAATACCCGTGTGCTTAGATTAAGGTAGGCGTGACGGAGTCTAGGTAGTCAAAATAATTCGTCATGTCTCATTACAGCGTGTGCCGTAACCATATCATAGAGTTACCATGTAATACTCGCAAGAGAGAGAGAGAGAAAAGAAACATAAGAAGTTTAGAGAGGTTAACTAGACTAAGTACAGTTTGCTACCCAATACGTGGGGAGAGGAAAAAATAGAGAAGTAAAAGAGAGCAAACTTTATTTTTTATTTTTGCAGTGATGCGAGTTGCGAAAACATTACATATAACAGATAAATATGAAAAAAAGATAAGTTTAGGTTCAGACGCTCATATAAATCTTTTCAGTCATTTTTCGCAACAATGAGATACCAGAGACTAAAATAAAGCATGAAATGAATTAACTAGTCTCCGAGATATCTTAATTTCTTAGGGGCGCAATAATCAAAAGAAACAGATTTTACGCCAAAGTAACACATCATTTTCCAAGAATCACAAGAAAAAAGCTGTAGAAGTTTTCGAGCGGCCGCATTCTGGTGATTCAGCTTTTGCTGAGTTAGCAACACCCCCGCCCCCAACCCCTCACTCTTTCCGAAAAGTTGCAACATCTGAACACAATTCAGTTGCGACTTTTCCAATTTCTCCGCTCTTATCGATTTTTTTTTGTGCTGAGTAAACGAAAGAGTTTGAAAATGAAAATAAGCCTCGCCTGATTCCCTGATCAAGCACTGAAAGATTTTCATGTCATCGCTGTCGGAACATTAGGGATGCAATGTACGCTATAACGCCATCTGAAACGTTCGAAAGTGTGTGTTAAAGATACATGGGCCTAAACATGCCAAAATATTTTTTTCGCAGTGCTTTGCGCTTTTTTTGGTGTTTAGATAAAGTGAGCGAGTCAAGCGGGTGCACCAAAAAAAAAAAGGTTCAAATAGGGAAACCCACAAGAAACGTGCAATTACGGCTGGCAAACAGGGGCCCTCAGCACACCGAAAACACCGAGCACATAAGCACGTAAATATTTGTAGCTTGCAATCGCAGAATATTTAAATGAATACTATTCAAAATGTCACTTAAGAATTATTTGGGCAAAACTCAGCCAGGGCCGCCGAAAAAATATTGATCATAGTTATAACGTTAGAGCTACGGATAGTCGATGGCATGGCTTTGGAATTATTGCCATCAGAAATATTGAAATTTCAGCGCCTATTTTAAATTAATAACTGAGTTCTGGGTCATTACTCCTCGTTTGGGGTTCAATACTATAAGATACGACAATCCGAAGAACGACAAAACCCGGTATACTTGAGACAATTTTGTGAATCGAGAAAAGGAGCTTCGCAGTAGGGTGGCATGCACTTGTTACCGAATTCCGGATTGGAAACCACGTGGTCTAAAACAATGAAATTCAAAATTTAAACTGCAGAAAATAGTCCAAATGAGACGTCGAAAGATAAAACTTGGTTGCTGAAAATATGGAATACTGAGAACAAAACAGAGGCGAACGGCGTGATATTAGAAAGAGACCCAAACAGGGACGAAAAAAAAAGCGAAAGGGCACGAAGGCGAGACAATTCGCCGCAAGGCCCGGCCAATCCTCCGGACAAGGTTTATCCAAAGCCGTGCTGCATAAATTTCCTTCCATTCTCCGCGCCAGCCGGGCGCATTGCTCTTCGACTGGTGCCTCTTTTTTTTTCGTTTGTGTTAGCTTGACCTCCTTTTCCTCGGTCCTCGAACTAGTCGCCTCTTCTTACCCGCTCGCCAAGCACACATGCATGGCACCACCAATCCACGAGAGGTTCTTGCTTCGCCGCTGATAGCGAGTGCGCGTAGAGCCGTCTTCTCCGAGTCTGGGTCCGCACTGGATACGCAGTGTAGAGGAAAGCCGCTGGAAATCCGGAGGTGGGTAAGAGGTTCTTACTTCCCTTCTTCATCCCGTATCAGGACAGGAAACAAATATCTAACAGTGGCGCGGAAATGGAAGCAGGCTCTTATCCAAGACCGGGCCATGGATTCGACTACCAGTCTACGCGGCAGGCAAGATTGGAATGCTCCGATCGCATCCGGTCAATGTGGAATTGTGTTTGCCGGCGTGCGTGAGCGTTGTCCCGCGTGTGCCGTGGTGTCCATCTCGGATCCTGCACTTGGTGCCCTGAGATTTGCGCGCTCCTGTGTGCCTCCGTTGATGCCAACAAATGCATGCGTCGTGAACTTCTTCTAGTTCACGATATAACTGCCTGTTGAATATTTTGGGAGCTACATTTATTGCAGATGAACTTCAACTAATACAAGAGAGAAATAAAAGCACGAGGGCTAACTCCTGGCTGTTCTGAAACCATAGGAAGCACGTTTAATAATAATCAAGATTGAAGCAAAAAATAGAGAAAAATAAGCAGCATTTGTAAATCTAAATTTTCAGCATCAGTTAAACAGGTAAAAGTGCGCATAGGATATATGCGCAACACCATACTGCGTGAGGCCTATTTTAAAAATTTAATTTCACAGCGTGATAGCTGTTTCGAGTCATAATAAGGACTTGAGCATGCAAACATTCCTATTTTTTACTCTCCAATGTGTAATGCCATACACTTTAAATCAAAGAATTTCTTCGCTTCCGCTCAGGAAGTTGAGTATCGCAAAATACTAATCCGGGTCACAGCATGAAAGTGTAAGTGAGTTTGTTGATCTTACTACATATATATATATATATATATATATATATATATATAAAGCAAAAGTTTTTGTTTACGTGTGTTTCTAGAAAGATATATCTGCTTTTTTATAAATCCATCGACTACATATGCGAGAAAGTCGTTCGCGTTCATACTGTTCGCGTCATCAAGTAAAGACGACTGGGCAGTTGCGCATAAAAACCCACTCATCATTGTATTTTTTGCGCACTGGAAATACACAACTCGCAAACACCGCGGCACCCGACAATTCCGAGATCGCGTCTTCGCAGGCGGTTGCCTTTCCCCAACGGCTTGGTAGCGATTCTCGTGTGCGTATAAAAACCCAGCGACTCCGCACTGCCATTCGCGTCTTCCGAGTCCCCTACATTGTCTGTTTGGTTGTTGTTGCGTACGCTTCGTACGCATAGCTTCGTCTATTGAAGTTCGCTTTTTTTTGTTCTTTTGGTTGTTGCGGCCTGCTCATATTCCATCCCCCGGACTAAGCTTCTCTCCGAAAAACTTAGCTTCTCTCAGATGCGAATGCACGCTTGAGCGCGTCTCGTACGGATCGTGGGTTGTTATGCGCGTGTTTTCTTGCCAAGTGCGCGTATAGATATGCGCTTACGCGTGCGCTCCTGTCACTGTTTGTGTGTCTGTATGAATTGAGGCAGGAGCAAAGAGAAGTTTTTAAGGTGGATGTCTCAGATGCCTCATCAAACGCGAAAAGTGAGCGTCAGCGTCCACGTGAGCGATACCAAAAAAAAATCACCATGTAATGACCTTGCCCTACGATGTCATCATGATGTCACCATGTCGTCACCAACGCGCTGCATGTCATGGCGTCCTGACGCGGTATCACCACTTGCTCAAAGCAGGATCTATTTCGGAGGCGATAGACCTCTCCCTGTTTGTAAACAGTGTGACGTCACTGCGGGCAACCCACACATTATACCCTCTCTCGGAGCGGGTGCTGGTTGGCTAGAAAGTTCCGCCGCTGGCATCTTTCTGCATAGCAGAGCTGCGTGTCTGCATTCCTTCGACAGAAATGTCTACATTACTATGTCTAAAGTCACAGCTTTTGAAAGAAGGGTGACGTGGAAGGGTCACTTTTTATAGTGTGGAAATTCGCTCGTCGTAGATGGATGTATGAAGAAACTTTATTTAGTGTATTGAGAGACGCGACTAGCTCGCGGTGGGCTTCCCCCACGTAGATGGCAGCCATAAAAAATCTGATCTTTTTGAAAAGCGAATGTTTTGAATTTACACGGTGACTGGCACTTTGAGAAATATTTACATGACAAGGGTGTAAACTTAATCAATTTCTATCGTCGCTTGTGCAATGCAGTTTTAAACGAGGTACAGCACTGGCGGCAGCGTGGTTTTGAGCTGCTCTGCGTGACGTGACGGATGAGATTCTTATTCATTGAGCAAACGTCTGATTGGAGATAAATAAAAAAAAAGAAGCTCTTCTTGTCGTGCGTTTGGGTGAGGTTTACATACCCTCGTGAAAATGAAAGTGAAATTCTGCCGCTGCGATTTTCAATACCTCAGTGAAAATTCATGAGATGTAACACCTGACAACCTAATATTATATAGTATTATCTGGCGCAGTTATTTTGCTCCGTTTGACACCTACAACGTGTTCTCGTACCCATGTTGCTCTTTTAGGCCTCATACACAAACTTCTAATCTGCATTGTGACTTAATAAGGATCAAGCCGTAAAAGAAACAAGTAGATAAGAAACGAGAACTTCCGCTGTTTCCATTAACATGTATCAAGTATCCGACAATATGAGTTATAGCCGTAGTGAAGCGTATATTCAGATTCGGCAATGCTACAACATTCTTATAGCTCATCAATAGTCGTATATATCAGCCGGAGATAATGCACTTCTATTTTCGTGCACACCGCACATACGCTGAGATGTACCCACTCGCAGATGATCGTGTCAAATGTATTTTTACCTTCACTAAAATGTTAGATCATAAAGTTCCATCGACAACCGGTAACTGCAAACAGCCCACAACGAAGATCAGTGTTTCCGCAAACAGGACGCATCGCGTTATTCACACTGCACACACCACACACAATATTACCAGTTTCACCATCCGTAAAGGCGAACCAATATTGTCGATGCCTTTCAACGCACACTACACGCCACAGTCAACACTGCACATTTTCGAAGACGATGCCACTGTTCCTCGCACAGGCCGGCGCGTGTGTTCACTTCTCCGAGATAAGCAGCCCGCCGGCGTGGCAAATATTTAATCTCGCACTTTACCACACACGTAGATGTTCTCTGACAAATGCCACAGCTACTGTTGCCACTCTGAGATGAAGATTAAGCTTTCAAAAGAAAAAAAAAACTTGCCCCAAGCCAGCGAACGTTGCCCCAAGCATGAGCGACTGCACCCCACTCAGCCACCAGCGGGAGTGTTTTGCCAACCACCACCTTGCACGTGCACCGGTGACGTCACGCTGTGACGTACCCCGGTAGAGATTCATTGAGTGGAAGATGAAGGGATTTAGGAACGAAGCTCCTTATGGTGCATTCAGACGATGGACTGAATCCGGATGTGGCGGGACGGACGGCGCGTCACGTGACCTCACATCAGAGATTCCCCTCGTCCACGACTCGTCCGCGCGGCTCGCGGACGGATGAACCCAACCTGTTTCTCACATCGGGATTCTGGCGGGAGAAAGCCGATACTTCAGCGGATTATCTTGAGGTTTCTGGCAACCAGTACACTTTTCGTCTGCTCGCGGCATGTCCTCCGTGGCTCGCGGACAGCTGCATGACTGATCGGCATCATCTACGCTTGAGCATGGTTTACTTAGTTTTGGGGGGCTTTGTTCTCCGGTGAATTAATACGCAGAAATCACTTTTGGTGGTTCGAGAAATGTCGCTGCCGTCGTTTGACACGCGAGATTCTTAGCCGTCATGGTGGTGAAATATTCTAACTTCTGCAACCAGCGACGTGTCGCTTCTAAAAAAAGGATGGGAGACGCGTTCAGAAGTTCTACGAGTGGGGAACAATGTAGTTGAAAAAACATTCTGCCAGCAGCTCCCTTTTCTCCTGAAAGAACAACACTCCTCGTTCATTCGTCACAACGTGACAGATATCGCAGCCAAGCGTCGCTTCTTTCGGGCATCCATGTTGAATACTCTCAAACCGGTCTGCTGCCAGCGGGCGCAGGTGAGCGCTGAATCTGCTGTCGAGGGTAATCCGGCTGTTTTCTTCTAGCACACCATCCGTCATGTGGATGCGCCTACAGGCGGATCATCCGCGGATTGGCCGTCTGCGTCTACAACAAATCCGGATTCA
This sequence comes from Rhipicephalus annulatus, assembly GCA_013436015.1. NCBI lineage: Eukaryota > Metazoa > Arthropoda > Arachnida > Ixodida > Ixodidae > Rhipicephalus > Rhipicephalus annulatus. The sequence goes on along the minus strand of WOVY01016094.1, from coordinate 6,568 downwards.
GTCCATCGTCTGTCGGCGTGACACGCATGGATATTCGCATCCATACGAATATCCATATGCATATTCGTTTGATTGATATGCGGTGTTTAACGTCTCAAAACTACCATATGATTATGAGAGACGCTGTAGTGGAGGGCTCCGGAAATTTCGACCACCTGGGGTTCATTAACGTGCACCCAAATCAGAGCACACGGGCCTACCACATTTCCGCCTCCACCGAAAATGCAGCCGCCGCAGTCGGGGTTCGATCCCGCGATCTGCGGGTCAGCAGCCGAGTACCTTAGCCGCTAGACCACCACGGCGGGGCATATATGCATGTCCGTATGAATATCCATATGGACATTCATATTCATATGAGCACCCAAATGAATATCTATGTCTCTGTGAATAAGTTCATATGAATATCCATACGAGTACTCATACGGACATGGATATACATATGAAAAGCCACATGAATATTTATCTGGACATCTACATGAGCATTCATACCCATATCAATATGAATGTCCATGGGTGCCATATGTCCATATGGATATGCATATTATTATGGATATTAATATTCATATGCACATATGACCACCATATGCGCATTGCGAATAACAACTTCGTACATATTGTGCACATGTGTTGTCACGTCTCTGCTTGATAATGTCTGCAATGTACGGGGATTAACGATACGCCGGAGCTGCGCCTACTCGTCAACAATAACTTCATGAATATGCTGCAATTTCTTTTATTCGAGTAGTCTCTGGTGGTTGTATCATGGATCATGTAGGCAAGTTGTAAGCAAACACAGCTTTTAAAACTTATGTCTGCTAGTCTGCGCTTTACGTTAAATTATTGTAGATTTGGTTAGGCATGCCTAGGGCACGGTATGTTTACAACGGGATAGACTATTTCACATTATTTAATAGTAAATTTTCGAGGTGATGTAAACGAGCACCAAAGGCCCCGCTGCGGCAGTCTAGTGGCTAAATTACTCGGTTGCTGACCCGCAGGTTGTGGGATCAAATCCCGGCTGCGGCGGCTGCATTTCCGATGAAGGCGGAAATGTTGTAGGCCCGTGGGGCTCAGATTTGGGTGCACGTTAAAGAAGACCAGGTGGTTGAAATTTCCGGAGCCCTCCACTATGGCGTCTCTCATAATCATATGGTGGTTTTGGGACGATAAACCCCACATATCAATCAATCATTTCTTATATCGTTCACTTAAGGACTCCTGGACCTGTGGCCCACAGTTGGGGAGAATTAAACGCATTGGTGATCCGTTGAAAGTTTCGTTGCCAACGCCATGGTTCAGGGATAATAACAAATAGCCTTAAACGATCGTAGGTTTGCTTAATAAGTTATTTCCGCCATTCAGAACACTGCTATAGCGAGCATGTCCTTGAAGCTTTCAGAATTGTTTTGTCTTTCTGCATGAAGAGCCAACAAATATTGTCCATCTGGTGTCCAACGTAGCCTAATTATGTCACAATCAAATTCGAACTGCACTCTGATCTCCTTTCATATCTAGCACTCACTGGTGAAAAGGAATCAACAAAAGGCAGAAAAACGTTGCGAGCAGCGTATGACTCTCTGTCATATTCAGAGCAGGCTGCGGTCACAGTGCATCTATTTCAGTGTCAGAGGCTTTCTTTTTGTTCCCTCCAACGACCACTCAACAAAAGGCGAGAATTTCGAGAAGACTGATGGTCACATGCCTTTACCATTGGGCTTTTTTGTGACACCCTTCAGAATTTCCGCGTATGTCGTGTAACGTAACAATTGATGGATCAGAATTTTCGTTCACTGAACAATTTTTCTCCACCTAGGAATAAAGTTTTTGTTTGACTAATACTTCAGTCACAGATTGTGATGTGTCAGTAATAGTTACGGTACTTTCGCAAAAGCTCTTGTAGCTTCAGTAAAACCAACAAAAAAGAAATAAAGAAAAGAAAATGAGAAGCAAAGAAGAAAAGACGGGAAAAAATTGGCAGATCCCACGTACATTGGGAATCGATGATGTGCGAAGCACGAATGAGAAATGTTGATATGTCACTTCAAAATCAGCACAACGTTATGAGGTGGAGGTAAATGATGTCGTACATGATTTCCGTGTGATGATTATCATGCTTGGATCTGTGTGGCTTACCGTAACACTGCACGTGTGGCTCAATATGCCACACGTGCAGGGTTACGGCAAGCGACAACGACAGTATACAACAGCGTAACAGTACACAGCAGCGACTGTAGTGCTTGATGTGGCTTGCAAAACACCAGTAGAGTTTTAAGGAGACAGCTTTGAAGACAACGTGACCTTTCACAATGGTAGCTGAACCCCGGGTTAAAATGTGACTCCATAATTAACTTTGATACTCAATCATCTGCCAAATTTCTCGCTGATAAGTGATCAATACAAAAGCATTCCAAGAACAAGAAGAAGATTTTTTCTTGACTTGAGAGCGCACTCAATATGGTACACGTAGAGCGTTACGCCAAGCGACGACGACAGCATATAAAAGCAAAACAGTACACGTCGACGATTTCTTAAAACACACCCGTACTTTCGTGCTTCAAAAAGAGAGGAAATGCTGAGTTACAGAAGAGTCTATTTCCTCATGAAGGGATGACCGCATAAACGCAAATCGATCAAATTGATACTGGTACATAGTCTTGTACATTTTCCTGTTGGAACGTGAGTTGTGTAGTTGCGCGAGTTGCGTGTGAATTGGCTCTTTTAGCAAATCTGGGTATAAAGTTATTTATGTCATAATATTCGTATGCCAATCAAACATGTTTTTACAAAATAAATAAAGCGCAGTGTGTGCATACTACAGTTTTTTTTTTAAACCAAGAAAGAAATAAAGCACAAGACATAGCCCAATGTAGATATATTATGTGCCAGTAGGTTTAAATAAATACATTCACTCGAAGAAGGCAACAAAAAATGCACTGCAAGAGAAGTTTATTGATGCCATTGATACGCGTGGTGATGGAAAGAGATAACAAATATTGCTCTATTTGCTGTGGAGAATCCCAATGTAGTAATATATTATTAATAAACTGCTCATCCAGGATGAAAACATTGACAATTCTCCTGAAGATCGCTGCTTTTTTTTCACAGTTATTTCTTCAATTCCAGATTAGGTCATATCGGATGAAATCTGAGAAGATTGCAAGCCTGTGCATCACAAGCAGTGACATCAATGCTGCGGGCTTCGGAACTATTGCTCCCTTTTTTAGTTTTTTGCTCTGATCGAAAGAGCCTGCCAACTTTCCCCTTCACTTCCGGATCGATTAGGGCCAATCGACGGCTTGTCCAGCGAAGCTGTCACTGCTTCGCACTAGTTTTTTTCTTTCCACGCGTTCCCGCTATGGCCTCGTCACAGCATCAGTTCATTTCTGTTTTTTTGTGACCAGAGAGCAACCTCAGATGGAACATACCAGCCTTCGAAAAAGGTTGTGAAATATCGTCTCCAGTCTTTCTCATTCATTCATTTTTTTCACACCGGATTAGAACACGTGAGTGAAAAAGCCTAGCTATTTTTTTAGTAACCATAGAAAGCTATTCATGAAACTGGAGGCATCTGCCGCCTACTACACTGGCCTATTCACCCCGCCGAAAAGATTTTAATCGGGCAAGTGTAGAAACGAAGTTGCTAGGAAGAAATCCCGACGTTGCCAGCAAACAAGTACTTCTCTCATTCTGCTTAGTGATACGCGTATCGCTACTTCAATTTGCTTGTTTTTCTGCTCTGCTTGCACACAAACGGAGACCACACAGGAAAAAGGGGAAATCTCAGCTGCCCTTCCACCCAACGGTAGTGCTGCCATTCTCCTTACCTCTGGAACTTGTCAGAAGAAACACTAACATTGGCAACGATCTTTCATCGCAGATGAATTACAAAAGAAGACAACTGAAGAAAAGAAGTATCCGACAGCCTTCATAGCGAAGGACAGGCCTAAACAGCTCTCCAGAAAGTAGTGACATCTCCGTGAAGCCTTCTCATTTTTCTAAGCGAGGATGACTAATTTTCTTCGCCTTGCCGCTCAACGAGGCAATGGTTCGGCGCTGGACTCGCGCGTATAGGGACCTAGGCAGCTTGCCCTTTTGTAGGGTCTATGAGCACACGATCGATTGTCGAAACTAAATGAAACGAGGAAGAAAAAAAAATGTCAAATAGAACGAAGAAGAAAACAAGGTTGAGGGATTAACTGCGTTGCATGGTTGAAGCGAGTGCAGAGGCCGCCAGGCGGCACTCTCCCGCACTTGTGGGTCTGTCACAAGACGTTGCCACTGCTATTTTGCGCCCTCGCGTCTACGTGAGTACACGTCTCCGTGTTCACGCGTGTGTGAGTAAGAGAGGAGGAACGGGTGAAGGGAACGTACGAGGGGAATGAGGAAACTAAAATTACGGGGGCGAGTCATTAATCTCCACCGCCGTTTGACGGCGCTGGCGAGGGGCTACGCAGAGAAGGCACAATAGCGGGGAAAAGGAATTGCGTTGCGCCCTCCGCGAGAACAAAATGGGGCTGGGGAAAATGACAACGTAAAAAGGGGAGTCGCTCACGGAAGCCCGTGGACAGCCGCGTGAATTATTGTCGTAATTATTTTCCTATGTGTTGGCTATTTTTTTCTTATCATTGCATCGTCCTGTGTGGGCACAGCGCTCCTAAATCTTTTGCTTCACTTGTTTACGCTAGGTCCTTGGTTTGCTATTTTGTTGGCCCATTGTAAACATTCCTACCACGCTTCACGTCAAGAAAAACAAACATAAAACATGACTGTCAGAACATGCTATAAGAAGCTGTTCTACTTACAAAAAAAAAACACACGCACACACTTTCCTTCCTCAAGCTTGCTTTTTTGTTTGAAGGTGACGTGTTGAGAGCAGCGCTTAGGGCAGTGTTGAAAGATCAGCAATAAGTCAATTACTCGTGACAGTGAGGCTCTTTATCTAATTATGCTCGCGATTCCATGTGCGCAAACAGCATACAATTAAAAAAACAGAATGGGTACTATGAACGGCAGGCTGTTTGAATTCAGTAAAGCGCCAACCTGGATTAGTCGGTGCGACGTTTTAATTCTGATGAAGAAATACGGACATCTAAAAAGATTTTAAGTCATTTCAATTAATCTAAGTGTGCGTACGCTCAAAGAACTATCGTCCATGTTGAATATCACCGTTGCTCAGTACTGGTTTTACCTACCGCAAATGTAACATTTTGTTGATGAACGAAGACCTTTGCAGCCTTTTTGTGAAGCTTTGGGCTGCGAAAAATACTTAAATAAAACGAAAATGGTGAACAGAAAGCAATAATAGAGAAGGCAGGAAGGTTAACAAGAAAATCATCTTGTTAGGTGCTTTGATAGGAAAGTGGGGAAGGGTATTGAAATATGGGAAGATTGAGAGAAGGACGTCGAAAATAAGTGGGATACATTCTCGTACGAATACGGGATTGCACCACCTACACAGGGGCTTTCGCACTGGCCATTCACCCTCGCCCGGGTACAAGGAACTGTTTCATTGCCTCGTGCTGCTGGGTGATTGAATTTCCTATTCACATGTTGGACAACAGCTGAAAATAAGGATCGGTGTTCTCAACGGCCAGCGATGTTACACGCTACAGTGTGGTTCATTGTAAGTCCCGTTAATGACGCTGTAACTAGTCAGTAGTCAAGTATAATAAAAGGGAGAAAATTTGTCTGTATTACTGCTAAAAAGACATACGCGCTCTGAAAAAAGTAAATAATAAAATAAATGCAGCTTTGCACTAGAGCGGCCCAGCCAGAACGAAAGCTGCAGCCGAGTGGCGTTTCTTGTTTCTGTGTATTATTAACAGTGTAACTCTATATGCAAGGCGCAGTTCCTCCATAGGAAACCGAAAACTATCACAGCCATAAAACAATGCGCGTTCTGTTTCCTTTTTATTGTTGTTGTTCCTGTTTTGCTTCACTGCCACTACACGAGTGATGATTCCTCCGGCACCGGATGCAATAACTCTGATTAGGGCGACAACGAGAACAAATCGAGATAAACAAACAGAGAAAGAAGGCAAATGACGAAAGAGAAGCAGGGAAATGCTTGGGGCAACCAATTCTTTGCGAGATAAGAATTCAATCCACATACCCCTGTTGTGAAAGCAAGTGCCTTGACAATTCAAATATGCAGTCACAATAGAACAGAGAATAGCCTTGTATAGGGCATAGTAAAGCGAGGAGATATGAATGGGTAATGAGGAGGACATGCAAGAGAGAGGATTGTGGAAAGGAGGAGGTGAAAGAGTCAAGCATGGTACAGAAAACGAACGCAAGAAATAGAGAGGACAAATGGAGAAGAGAAAAAGCAGAGAAGGAGAGACTCAGAGAAAGAAAGGCATAGAGACTTTGAGAGAAAAAAAGTATAGAGAAGATAGCGAAATAACAATAAAGAAACCGGGAAAAAATAGAGAGAAAGAAATTTTAATAAGCAAGGACAAAAAGACATGCAACAAAGAGAGAGAACTGAGAAAAAGCAAGCAATAGATTTAAAAAAGGAAGAGGAGATTAGGAAAAGTTCACAACACAGCAACTGATACATCTACCG
>WOVY01016093.1:0-14419 GCA_013436015.1 Rhipicephalus annulatus | reverse complement strand
CCGTCCGTGCGGTCCATCTAGAGAACACTCCGAGTACCGCCATCTCGTGCGTCGTATACCCTTTGGCGCATAGCCGCTTTACGCGTCCATCTACCTGTCCGTCTGTCTGCCAGTCTGTCTGTCCATCCATGCGTCCGTTCATGCGTCCATCTTGAGAACCTCAAAGTACCGCCATCTCGCATCTCGTATACCCTGTGGCAAATACCGCTTTACGCGTCGTCTACTGTCCGTCCTCTGCTAGTCTGTCGTGTGTCTGTCCGTGCATATGTCCGTGCGTTCGTTTAGAGAACACTCAAAATAACGCCATCTCGATACTTGGGGCACATAGCCGCTTTACGCGTCCTTCTACTGGCCGTCTGTCTACCAGTCTGTCTCTCCATCCATGCATCCGCCCATGTGTGTCCCATCTAGACAACACTCAATTTGCCGCCATTTCGCATACCTTGTGGCAAATAGCTGCTTTACACGTCCGTCTACCTGTCCTTCTGTCTGTCAGTCTGTCTGTCTGTCCGTCCATGCGCCCGTCCGTGCGTCATTTAGAGAACACTCAAAGTACGCCATCTCCGAATACCCTGTGGCACATAGCCGCTTTACACGTCCGTCTACCTGTCCGTCTGTCTGCCAGTCATTTAGAGAACACTCAAAATAACGCCGTCTCGCATACCTTGTGGCACATAGCTGTTACGCGTCCATCTACCTGTCCGTCTGTCTGCCAGTCTGTCTGTCCATCCATGCGTCCGTTCGTGTGTCAATCTAAAGAACACTCCGAGTACCGCCATCTCGCGCGTCCAGCCAGCAGTTAAGAAATCATGTGTCTCATTCAGCCGGGATGGCTAGAGGGAGTCGAGCTGGCATGTTTGGACATTTGTCTAGCAAAGTAGTGCCAATTTTGCATGGTCCTGTGGAGTTACTGACACAATCACAGAAGCTACGTCACCTCTCTAAATGTACAGATGTGTCGGGGAAGATTAGCTGCATTAGGTTTTCTATAACTGATAGCTGCCAACATTCTTCATTAAACAGGAGTTTTGTTCCTCACGTATGAGTGTAAAGCCTTCCACAGAAAAAATGCAACACGTCTACTTCCAGAAGGCTCCGAGGCCCTACTTGTAGGTTTTTTCGGCTTGTATCATAAGCACCTCGTTTGGGGTACATGAACATTTTATAAACATGTACAGCGAAAAGTTTGGGTGGCTGGTCGTTTTGTCGTTATCATGTTCCTCACAGTTTTCTTAAGCATGTTGTGCATTACGTTGTCAATCTGGTTCATGTGCATAGAAGACATTATGAAGTTTCAGGCTACAGTATAAAAAGCCTGGAAGCAAGCTATAATTAATTTTTTAACAGAGTTGCTTAATCTGATACATGATACATCATTAAACTTTCGTGCGTATTCATCAATGTAAGCTCGTCTTAGTGTTATCTAAAATGAAGATGTGAGTCGACAGATGGAAACATCTAGTGGGGTAATCAGGGTGAACGGTAGAAGTGCTTCAGACAGGCTGGCCGATGTTGCGATAGGAGAACCTATTTTTAGAAGTCACCTTGTCATCCTTGGCGTGTTAGTTAAATGGGGTCAGTAATGACATCATCTTTTGTTGTAGGCGTGTGTGCCTGTTGGAAATGTTTGTCTGAAAAAAAACCTATAACGCAGAAGAGTGCAGCGCTTGCTTCTTTTCAAGTTAGGTTGCACTGATACAAAGCATTGTCCGGTCGGAGGTTGGGGGTAAGGGAAGCAAAAAACAAAGATAAAGGATAGAAAAGAAGAAAAAAGAAGAAAGAAAAAGGGGATGCAAAGTAAAAGTAGTGCTACACTGCTCCTACTTTGCATCCCCCCTTTTCTTCTTTTTTTCACTTGTTTTCTTTTTTCACCTTTTTTGTTACATTTGCATTGTCCCATCTAGTGCATGAATCAATGACACATGGCTTTGCTATAGCAAAGATGCCTTTGTGATGTTGGATTGAACAGTGCATTGTACTTCATTCAGTTAATTACAGACTGATCAGTCTTGCAATAAGTGCTTCCTGTCTATCACCACACATGTTCAAATGAAAAGTTTGTGCTTGGCTCTTAGTATGCTGGTATATAGCTTGTGTCTTGGACTACTCAAAATGAATGTTATTTTGCTGCTGTTTATGGTAATGAATATATCCAACATGAAAATATCTTGCCTTGTGAACTTTGTCGGACCTGGCTTTCTTTTTTTCTTTTTCTTTCCTATGCAGGCATTGTATATGAGGGAGGCAGTAACAGAGAGGTGATAGCTCAAGCTTCGGAAGAATAAATGCTGGCAGTGAGGCAATTACACATCAAGCATCCCAGCCATTTTGCCAACCGTCCTAATTGTGTTTTGAAAAAAAATGTGCTCGTTTACTGTATTGAAAACAGCAAAAATGCTAAAATATATCGCAGAGAACAAAATATTAGGCCACACTGGTGCCTTCTGGACTTCCAGGATGTCGTCTCGGTGTTTTTTTGTAAAAAGTAAAAAGTGTTTCAAAAATACTGCCTCTTCTACACCAAATTCGGTCTAGGTATTAAGTAAAGGTGATTGTGTGTAGTGCATGAAGCTCAGTAATATTAGTGCAATTTTTTTGCCACATCAAAAGCAAGGAAGCAGTTCTCTTTATATGGGAAGGTATATGATTACACTTTGTCTTAAATAAGAAATGAATTTTTGAAGTTTTCTTATGATGGCTGTTTTCTGCATTTTATATACGACAGCTTCCATTCCGAAGTTCCCCATGGCCCTCAATAGGAGACTTCAAAAATTATTTTCCTCATTTAAACAAAAATTGTAATGATAACACTTGCCATATAACAATGACTGTTTATTTGCTTTCAACTTACACATAAAAGTAATTTTCAATTAGACAAACACACATGCCCCGCCGCGGTGCTCTTGTGGCTAAGGTACTCGGCTGCTGACCCGCAGGTCGCGGGTTCGAATCCCGGCTGCGGCGGCTGCATTTCCAATGGAGGCGGAAATGTTGTAGGCCAGTGTGCTTAGATTTGGGTGCACAATAAAGAACCCCAGGTGGTCAAAATTTCCGGAGCCCTCCACTACGGCGTCTCTCATAACCATAGGGTGGTTTTGGGACGTTAAACCCCACATATCAATCAATTAGACAAACACACAGCTCAAATTGCATCTCAATGTGGACAAAAACGATTGTATAGTGATACTTGTAATCTGGACCTAACAATATTTTTTTCATGAAATATAACTTCTGTGCAGTGAGTATTTGTGGCTCAATTATTCATACATAGTGCAGTATTGCCATACAAGAAATGCAAACGATAAACAGTTTGGCTGAATTCTTCAAAGCCTATGTAGCGGAAAATTTGCACTAATGTTACTCAGCTTCAAATACTTTAAGAAGCACCTTTAGCTAATATGTAGATCAAATTTATTATGGCAAGAAAAAGCGGTACTTCAAAATTTTTCTCACAAATAACACCCGCACGACATTCTGCAAAATTCTGAAGATACCCACGTGACCACTACTTTTTCTCTTCAAAACATTTCTGCAAATAACTATTTTCAGAAGAGTAAATTACCATCATTTTTTAAACTATACATCTGTGATGGTCGCCAGGCAGTATGGTTTGTATGTTTGGTGTAAAATAGTCCAGTGCGAAAAACAACAAATGTCTGAGCATTCTTTGACGTTCGGGCAATTTTGAAAGCATTTGTTTATTAGCAGCAATTAGGTTAAGCCCTTGTCTTTATGCTTAGGCCCAGAAACAAAACACAAGTAACCAAAGTAGTCCTAAGAGTCATGCAGTTTCGCTGTTCCAAGGCTTGTGGAGCCTAATTTAGTGCAAGCTTCACCATTTTTTAAAAATTCAGATTCAACCAACAGGTTTTGGAGGCACAGTGCATTTTCAGCTAACTTGTTTCACACCAGTTACTTAGATAAAAAGCGGAAAGTAGAGGTAAAAATACCATTTTAAAGGCATTTTAGGTAATAACAAAAAAGACTGCTTTCTTTTTTGTGTGGTGCTTTGCCTGAACGCTGTGCTTTTTGTGGTATAGTTCATTGTCTAGTGCACATAGGCCTTAAAAACTAACATTAGCCATGTTGAGGTCGATTTCTTGGTTATAGTCATAGTAGCCATATTAAAAATTATGACTTCAAACTTGATTGTTCTTTTGAAGATTTTTTCTTGCATAATGATATTTCAGAGTCTTAGTCAATTTTGTTATAAGAAAACGTGATGTCATAATAGGGTCACTTTTTGTAGAGTCGTTCAGTTCTACCTTACCTTTTACATTCCTAATAGAGCAGTTATTTTCAATATCGGTATTTAAAATGGAATGAGCATGCTGTATGTAGTAAGGTGTAAGCACTTACAGATAGCACATGCACCCAACTTTTCTGTTGGCAGTTTATTTCTGTTATTCTTGACTTATATGTGGGGTTTCACATCCGAAAAACACTATACGATTATGAGAGACGCCGTAGTGGAGGGCACTGGAAACTTCGACCACTTGGGGTTCTTTAACGTACACCGAAATTTGAGTCTACCTGTCGGTCTGTCTGCCAGTCTTTCGGTCCGTCCGTGCGCCTGTCCGTGCGTCCATCTAAGAACACTCAAAGTACCGCCATCTCGCATACGCTTTGGTACATAGCTGCTTTACACGTCCGTCTACCTGTCCGTCTCTCTGCCAGTCTGTCTGTCTGTCCGTCCGTGCGCCTGTCCCTGCGTCCATCTGGAGAACACTCAAAGTACCGCCATCTCATATACCCTGTGGCACACAGCCGCTTTACGCGTCCGTCTACCTGTCCGTCTGTTTGCCAGTCTGTCTTTCTGTCCGTCCATGCGTGTGTTCGTGCGTAAATCTAGAGAACACTCCGAGTACCGCCATCTCGCGCGTCGTATACCCTGTGTCACATACCCCCTTTACGCGTACGTCTACCTGTCCGTCTGTCTGCCAGTCTGTCTGCGTGTCCGTTCGTGCATCCGTTTGTGCATCCATCTAGAGAACACTCAAAGTACCGCCATCTCGCATACCCTGTGGCACATAGCCGCTTTACACGTCCGTCTACCTGTCCGTATGTCTGCCAGTCTGTCGCTCCGACCATGCGTTCGTTCGTTCGTCAATCTAGAGAACACTCTAGTACCGCCAGCTCGCGCGTCGTATACCCTGTGGCACATACCCGTTTTACGCGTCCGTCTACCTGTCCGTCTGCCTGCATGTCTGTCTGTCTGTTCGTCCATGCGTCTATCCGTGCGTCTATCTAGATAACACTCAAAGTACCGCCATATCGCATACCCTGTGGCACATAACCGCTTTACACGTCCGTCTACCTGTCCCTCTGTCTGCCAGTCTCTCTGTCTGTCCGTCCGTTCGTCAATCCATGCGTCCATCTAGAGAATGCTCAAAGTACCGCCATCTCGCACACTCTGTGGCACATAGCTGCTTTACGCGTCTATCTACCTGTCCGTCTCTCTGCCCTCTGTCTGTCTGTCCGTTCGTGCGTCCGTCCGTGCGTCCATCTAGAGAACACTCAAAGTACCGCCATCTCGCATACCCTGTGGCACATAGCCACTTTACACGTCCGTCTACCTGTCCGTCTGTCTGTCAGTCTGTCTGTCTGTCCGTTCGTGTGTCCGTCCATGCGTCCATCTAGAGAACACTCAAAGTACCGCCATCTCGAATACCCTGTGGCATGTAGCCGCTTTACAAGTCCGTATACCTATGCGTCTTGCTGCCAGTCTGTCTGTCTGTCTGTCTGTCCGTCCGTGCGTTCATCTAGAGAACATTCAAAGGACCGCCATCTTGCGTGGCACATAGCCACTTTACACGTCCGTCTACCTGTCCATCTGTCTGCCAGCCTGTCTGTCTGTCCGTCCATGCGCCCGTCCGTGCGTCCATCTAGAGAACACTCAAAGTACCGCCATCTCGCATACCCTGTGGCACATAGCCACATTACGCGTCCATCTACCTGTCCGTCTGTCTGCCAGTCTGTCTGTCTGTCCATCCACTCGTCCGTTCGTGCCTCAATGTAGAGAACACTCAAAGTACCGCCATCTCGCATACCCTGTGGCACATAGCCGCTCTACACGTCTGTCTACCTGTCCGTCTGTCTGCCAGCTTGTCTGTCTGTCCGTTCTTGCGTCCGTCCGTGCGTCCATCTAGAGAACACTAAAAGTACCGCCATCTCGCATACCCTGTGGCAAATAGCCGGTTTACATGTCCGTCTACCTGTTCGTCTGTCAGTCTGTCTGTCTGTCCGTCCCTGCGTCCGTCCGTGCGTTCATCTAGAGAACACTCAATGTACCGCCATCTCGAATACCCAAGGCACGTAGCCGCTTTACGCGTCCGTCTACTTGTCCGTCCATCTGCTAGTCTGTCTGTGTGTCTGTCCATGCGTCCGTCCGTGCGTCCATTTAGAGAACAATCAAAATAACTCATCTCGCATACCCTGCGGCACATTGCCGCTTTACGCGTCCTTCTACCTGGCCGTCTGTCTGCCAGTCTGTCTCTCCGTCCATGCGTCCGTCCATGCGTCCGTCCATGCGTCCATCTAGAGAACACTCAAAGTGCCGCCATTTCGCATACCTTGTGGCACATAGCTGCTTTACACGTCCGTCTACTTGTCCGTCTGTGTGCCAGTCTGTCTGTCTGTCTGTGAGTCCGTCCGTGCGTTCATCTACATAACACACAAAGTACCGCCATCTCGCATACCCTGTGACACATAGCCGCTTTACACGTCCGTCTACCTGTCCGTCTGTGTGCCAGTCTGTCCATTCGTGCGTCCGTACGTGCGTCCATCTATAGAACACTTAAAGTACCGCCATTCGCATACCCTGTGGCACATAGCAGCTTTACACGTCCGTCTACCTGTCCGTCTGTCTGCCAGCCTGTATGTCTGTTCGTCCATGCGTCCGTCCGTGCGTCCATCTAGAGAACACTCTGAGTACCACCATCTCGCGCGTCGTATACCCTGTGGTACATACCCGCTTTACGCATCCGTCTACCTGTCCGTCTGTCTGCCAGTCTGTCTGTCTGTTCGTCCATGCATCCATCCGTGTGTCCATCTAGAGAACACTCAAAGTACCGCCATCTCGCATACCCTGTGGCACATAGCCACTTTACACGTCCGTCTACCTGTCCGTATGTGTGCCAGTCTGTCTGTCTGTCTGTCTGTCCGTCCATGCGTCCGTCCGTGCGTCCATCTAGATAACACTCAAAGTACCGCCATCTCGCATAATCTGCGGCATATAGCCGCTTTACACGTCCGTCTACTTGTCCGCCTGTCTGCCAGTCTGTCTGTCCGTCCGTGCGTGCGTGTGTCCGTGCGTCCATCTAGAGAACTCTCAAAGTACCGCCATCTCGCATACCCTGTGGCACATAGCGGCTTTATATGTCCATCTACATGTCCGTCTGTCTGCCAGTCTCTCTCCGTCCAAGCATCTGTTCGTTCGTCCATCTAGAGAACACTCAAAGTAATGCCATCTCGAATACCCTGTGGCACATAGCTGCTTTACACGTCCGTCTACCTGTCCGCCTGTCTGTCTGTCCGTCCATGCGTCCGTCCGTGCGAACATCTAGAAAACACTCGAAGTACCACCATATCGCATACCCTGTGGCACATATCCGCTTTACGCGTCCGTCTACCTGTTCGTCGGTTTGCCAGTCTGTCTGTCTGTCCGTCCGTGCGTACATCCGTGCGTCCATCTAGAGAACACTCAAAGTACCGGCTTCTCGCTTACCCTGTGGCACATAGCCGCTTTACACGTCCGTCTACCTGTTCGTCTGTCTGCCAGTCTGTCTGTCTGTCCGTCCGTGCGTCCATCTAGAGAACACTCATAGTACTGCCATCTCGCATACCCTGTGTCACATAGCCGCTTTACGCGTCCATCTACCTGTCTGTCTGCCAGTCTGTCTGTCTGTCCGTCCATGCGTCCGTCCGTGCGTCCATCTAGAGAACACTCAAAGTACCGCCATCTCGCATACCCTGTGGCACATAGCCGCTTTACACGTCCGTCTACCTGTTCGTCTGTCTGCCAGTCTGTCTGTCTGTCCGTCCGTGCGTCCATCTAGAGAACACTCATAGTACTGCCATCTCGCATACCCTGTGTCACATAGCCGCTTTACGCGTCCATCTACCTGTCTGTCTGCCAGTCTGTCTGTCTGTCTGTCCGTCCATGCGTCCGTCCGTGCGTCCATCTAGAGAACACTCAAAGTACCGCCAGTTCACATACCCTGTGGCACATAGCCACTTTACACGTCCGTCTACCTGTCCGTCTGTCTACCAGTCTGTCTTTCTGCCATCCGTGCGTCCGTCCGTGCATCGATCTCGAGAACACTCAAAGTACCGCCATCTCGCATACCCTGTGGCACATAGCCGCTTTACACGTCCGTCTACCTGTTCGTCTGTCTGCCAGTCTGTCTGTCTGTCCGTCCGTGCGTCCATCTAGAGAACACTCATAGTACTGCCATCTCGCATACCCTGTGTCACATAGCCGCTTTACGCGTCCATCTACCTGTCTGTCTGCCAGTCTGTCTGTCTGTCTGTCCGTCCATGCGTCCGTCCGTGCGTCCATCTAGAGAACACTCAAAGTACCGCCAGTTCACATACCCTGTGGCACATAGCCACTTTACACGTCCGTCTACCTGTCCGTCTGTCTACCAGTCTGTCTTTCTGCCATCCGTGCGTCCGTCCGTGCATCGATCTCGAGAACACTCAAAGTACCGCCATCTCGGAATCCCTGTGGCACATAGCTGCTAACACGTCCGTCTACCTGTCCGTCTGTCTGCCAGTCTGTCTGTGTGTCCGTCCATGCGTCCATCTAGAGAACACTCAAAGTACTGCTATCTCGCATACCCTGTGGCACATAGCCACTTTACGCATCCATCTACCTGTCCGTCTGTCTGCCAGTCTGTCTGTCTGTCCGTCCAAGTGGTTGTCCGTGCGTCCATCTTGACAACACTCAAAGTACCGCCATCTCGCATACCCTGTGGCACATAGCCACTTTACACGTCCGTCTACCTGTCTGTCTGTCTGCCAATCTGTCTGTCTGTCCGTCGGTGCGTCCGTTTGTGCGCTCATCTAGAGAATACTCAAAGTACCGCCATCTCGCATCTCTGTGGCACATAGCCGCTTTACATGTCCATTTAAGTGTTCGTCTGTCTGCCAGTCCGTCTCTCCGTCCATGCATCCGTTCGTTCGTCAATCTAGGGAACACTCAAAATACTTCCATCTCGAATACTCTGTGGCACATAGCCGCTTTATACGTCCGTCTACCTGTCCGTCTGTCTGCCAGTCTGTCTGTGTGTCTGTCCATGCGTTCATCTAGAGAACACTCAAAGTATCGCCATCTCGCATACCCTGTGGCACATAGCTGCTTTACACGTCCGTCTACCTGTACGTCTGCTTGCCAGTCTGTCTGTCTGTCCGTCAATGTGTCCGTCCGTGCGTCCATCTAGAAAACACTCAATGTACCGCCATCTCGCATAATCTGCGGCACATAGCCGCTTTACACGTCCGTCTACCTGTCCGCCTGTCTGCCAGCCTGTCTGTCCGTCCGTGCGTGCGTGTGTCCGTGCGTCCATCTAGAAAACACTCAAAGTACCGCCATCTCGCATATTCTGCGGCACATAGCCGCTTTACACGTCCGTCTACCTGTCCGCCTGTCTGCCAGCCTGTCTGTCCGTCCGTGCGTGCGTGTGTCCGTGCGTCCATCTAGAGAACACTCAAAGTACCGGCTTCTCGCATACCCTGTGGCACATAGCCGCTTTACACGTCCGTCTACCTGTTCGTCTGTCTGCAAGTCTATCTGTCTGTCCGTCCGTGCGTCCATCTAGAGAACACTCAAAGCACCGCCATCTCGCATACTTTGTGGCACATAGCTGTTTTACACGTCCGTCTACCTGTTATTTCTATCTGCCAATCTGTCTGTCTGTCCGTCAGTGCGTCCGTTTGTGCATTCATCTAGAGAATACTCAAAGTACCGCCATCTCGCATACCGTGTGGCACATAGCCGCTTTATATGTCCATCTACATGTCCGTCTGTCTGCCAGTCGCTCTCCGTCCATGCATCCGTTCGTTCGTCAATCTAGAGAACACTCAAAATACCGCCATCTGGAATATCCTGTGGCACATAGCCGCTTTACACGTCCGTCTACCTGTCCGTCTGTCTGTCGGTTCGTCCGTGCGTCCATCCGTGCGTCCTGTAGCGGCGATGAGGAGGGAGACGTGAGATGACGTCGAAGGCGGCCGATGGGGCCGTGCCGATCTCACCACTTTATTGCACGCCTGAAGCGGAGCCGCGGTGGCTGTCCACGTCCGACGCGCCAGGTGCGTGAGCTCGTTCTTAATCTCGCGCAGCTCGAGCTAGCATCAGCTGCGCGAGAGGCGCGGCGCGGTGATGAAGAAATGGTGATGGTGATTATGGCGCTATAGCGCTCCCCCCCTAGCGCTTTGCGCGATTTGAAGGCAGGTGAAAAAGAAAGAGTGACAAATGCTATGTACATGAACGGCAGTCCATAAAGTGTTCCTTTGGCAAGTCCAGTTTGTCAACGTGTAGTGACCATCGGGAACCAGTGGGTCTCTGGTGGGCGACACTGAGAGTTGCGCAGTGGACGAAGAAGTAAGCGCTCAATGGAAAGAAATCCGTAATGGCGGATGGCTCGGTCCCAGAGGTCTTCAATCGTGGAAAGCACCTCTGGAATTTCGAGGTCTCGCGCCACTTGTGATGCGTTTCTGTAGGCGAAAGAGAGGCCGTACTCAGTGACGCTGTGAAGCGACGCGTGACTGAGAACGTGCTCAACTGATGCACTAAAGTGCGGGCTTTAAAGCGTGTCAAAAGGGCCCGTGTCGTAGAGGCCGTCGTAGAAGGTGTAGTCACACACGCCGTCCGCAGGCAGTGGCTGCGACTCGTTCGTCGCCGTGCCGAATACGCGGACCACGGGAAATGGCGTCATGGGAGGCTGTGCAGGAAAGACGGGTTCAGTTGTCGCCTCAGTCACTGTCGAGGTATTCGACGCTGGTGGACTGGTGGCAGTGCTTGTTCCCATGCTTTCAGTTGGCTCCACAGTGATTGTAGTTAGGTCGGTTGACTTGACAGACGTCATAGACAGTTCATTTGGCTGGTCAGACGTCGTAGGCAGCTCAGTTGGCTCAACAGATGTCGTAGGCAGTTGAGTTGGCTCCACAGATGTCGTAGGCACTTCAGTTGGCTCGACAGATGGTGTAGGCAGTTCGTACGCGGGACACGCGTCGCTAGTGGCCAGACGAGAGGAAGTCGGGAGGTCAATAACGGGTGAAAGGTCACCTGTGCCAGGCTCCGAGGCGGGCGGCAAGGTGGCCGTCATGGAGTCTGGTGGGGCCACGGTTGGTAGCACACGTTGCGACGCAGTGACAACCCCAAAGTCGCGGTCCTCCACAGGTGCCGGGATGGGCGGGGAGTCTGCAGGAAGGTCAGCTGACCCAGCTGAGGTCGCCGAATCGCCCGGGACAGACAGTTCAGCCGACCAAGTCTCTGCAGCGAATGCGACGGTGCACGGGGCAGCGGCCGGTGTCGAATCTATCTGGCCAGTTGCCGGCAGGGGAATGGTCTGGACTGGCTTTGGGGCGAGAGGCGTCCTGGAAGGTGATGAGCCAGGTGCAGTTGTGTCATTTTTGGGCGGAGGAGCATGTTTAAGGCCGTAAAACATGAACACGGCATCTCGCAAGTGATCGTACGGGCGAGGGCTCCAGGAGAAGTATGTGAGGTGGTGTTTGAGGTCATGTGGAAGATGGTATTCCAATACGTCGTACATGAGCTCTTGGATCCAGATGCCGTTGTGATACAAGGCCGCCTCAAACTCTTCGAACCACGACTCTAGGCGAGAGGTCCGGAACGGGGGCAATGGCGGGTCGAATTGAGGCTGCCAGGCTTGTGCTGACTGGAGCATGGCCGCGTGGCTCGGTGAAGGGCGTGTTCTCCGGGTCACCAATGTAGCGGCGATGAGGAGGGAGACGTGAGATGACGTCGAAGGCGGCCGATGGGGCCGTGCCGATCTCGCCACTTTATTGCACGCCTGAAGCGGAGCCGCGGTGGCTGTCCACGTCCGACGCGCCAGGTGCGTGAGCTCGTTCTTAATCTCGCGCAGCTCGAGCTAGCATCAGCTGCGCGAGAGGCGCGGCGCGGTGATGAAGAAATGATGATGGTGATTATGGCGCTATAGTCCATCTAGAGAACACTTAATGTAGCGGCGTCTCGCATACCCTGTGGCACATAGCCGCTTTACACGTCCGTCTACCTGTTCGTCTGTCTGTCCGTCCGCGCGACCGTACGTGCGTCACTCTGGAGAACACTCAAAATACCGCTATCTCGAATACTCTGTGGCACATAGCCGCTTTACACGTCAGTCTACCTGTCCGTCTGTCTGCCAGTCTATCTGTGTGTCCGTCCATGCGTTCATCTAGAGAACACTCAAAGTATCGCCATCTCGCATACCCTGTGGCACATAGCTGCTTTACACGTCCGTCTACCTGTGCGTCTGTCATCCAGTCTGTCTGTCTGTCCGTCCATGCGTCCGTCCGTGCGTCCATCTAGATAACACTCAAAGTACCGCCATCTCGCATAATCTGCGGCATATAGCCGCTTTACACGTCCGTCTACTTGTCCGCCTGTCTGCCAGTCTGTCTGTCCGTCCGTGCGTGCGTGTGTCCGTGCGTCCATCTAGAGAACACTCAAAGTACCGCCATCTCGCATACCCTGTGGCACATAGCGGCTTTATATGTCCATCTACATGTCCGTCTGTCTGCCAGTCTCTCTCCGTCCAAGCATCTGTTCGTTCGTCCATCTAGAGAACACTCAAAGTAATGCCATCTCGAATACCCTGTGGCACATAGCTGCTTTACACGTCCGTCTACCTGTCCGCCTGTCTGTCTGTCCGTCCATGCGTCCGTCCGTGCGAACATCTAGAAAACACTCGAAGTACCACCATATCGCATACCCTGGGGCACATATCCGCTTTACGCGTCCGTCTACCTGTTCGTCGGTTTGCCAGTCTGTCTGTCTGTCCGTCCGTGCGTCCATCCGTGCGTCCATCTAGAGAACACTCAAAGTACCGGCTTTCTCGCTTACCCTGTGGCACATAGCCGCTTACACGTCCGTCTACCTGTTCGTCTGTCTGCCAGTCTGTCTGTCTGTCCGTCCGTGCGTCCATCTAGAGAACACTCAAAGTACCGCCATCTCGCATACCCTGTGGCACATAGCCGCTTTACCAACGTCGTCTACCTGTTCGTCTGTCTGCCAGTCTGTCTGTCTGTCCGTCCGTGCGTCCATCTAGAGAACACTCATAGTACTGCCATCTCGCATACCCTGTGTCACATAGCCGCTTTACGCGTCCATCTACCTGTCTGTCTGCCAGTCTGTCTGTCTGTCCGTCCATGCGTCCGTCCGTGCGTCCATCTAGAGAACACTCAAAGTACCGCCAGTTCACATACCCTGTGGCACATAGCCACTTTACACGTCCGTCTTCCTGTCCGTCTGTCTGCCAGTCTGTCTGTCTGTCCGTCCGTGCGTTTGTTCGTGCGCCCGTCCGTGCGTCCATCTAGAGAACACTCAAAGTACCGCCATCTCACATACGCTGTGCACATAGCCGCTTTACACGTCAGTCTACCTGTCCATCTGTCTGCCAGTCTGTCTGTCTGTCTGTCTGTCTGTCCGTCCATGCGTCCGTCCGTGCGTCAGTCTAGAGAACACTCAAAGTACCGCCATTTCACATACCCTTTGGCACATAGCCGCTTACAGGTCAGTCTACCTGTCCATCTGTCTGCCAGTCTGGCTGCCTGTCTGTCTGTCCGCCCATGCGTCTGTTCGTGCGTCCATCTAGAGAACACTCAAAGTACTGCCATCTCGCATATCCTGTGGCACATAGCCGCTTTACACGTCCGCATACCTGTTCGTCTGTTTGCAAGTCTGTCTGTACGTCCGTGCGTTCATCTAGAGAACGCTCAAAGTATCGCCATCTCGCATACCCTGTGGCACATAGCTGCTCTACACGTCTGTCTAACCTATGCGTCTGTCTGCCGCCTGGACTGTCTGTCCGTCCATGCGTCCGTCCGTGCGTCCATTAAGAGAACTCTCAAGTACCGCCATCTCGACTCATCTGCGGCACATAGCCGCTTTACACGTCCGTCTACCTGTCCGCCTGTCTGCCAGCCTGTCTGTTCCGTCCGTGCGTGCGTGTGTCCGTGCGTTCATCTAGAGAAACACTCAAGTACCGCCATCTCGCATACCCTGTGGCACATAGCCGCTTTACACGTCCGTCCTAAATGTTCGTCTGTCGGCAAGTCTGTCTGTCTGTCTGTCCATACATCCGTCCGAGCGTCCCATTTAGAGAAACACTGAAGTACCGCCATCTCGCATGCCCTGTGGCACATAGCCACATTACGCGTCCGTCTACCTGTC